>WTSP01012153.1:0-10569 GCA_025331215.1 Actenoides lindsayi
TTTCTTTTTTCTTTTTTTTTTTTCCTTTTTTTTTGGGTGGGGTTTAGAAATCCCAACCACTACATTGCCTGCAAAAAAAATGCCCTGAGTCTTAAAAGAAAGATAAAGGTGAACTGCAGGATAGTGTTAAACAAATCTCCTTATTAATTCTTCAACATTGCAATGTTGTTCATTTCCTATTATCTTTTTTTTTTATTTGCACTAAGCCTTGTGCATTTCTACATGGAACACATTTTCCTGATTTTCTAAATTAGATGAAAGAAATACTTAAATTATTATAATTCTCACCACTCTCTTCCTAAACCTCTGTATTGCAAATAATAAAATCATTTTACATTTTTTAATACTGCTCTTGTTTTTAATCAGTTTTCCCTAGGCTACCTTACATCTTGCTTTTAGTCAATTCTATCTGTATTATCAAAAAAATTAAAGATAAAAGATGTGAGTAAAATTCTTTTGAGAAAGACTTGAGTATATGACTGAAGGAAAAAAATCCAACAAAACATCAAACCCAAAAAACCAATTAGAACAATTTCCCAGCTAGCATAAGCCTAGAAATCAGCGAAGCACACAATACCATCAAGTGTGTGCTTGTGTGTGGGAAGAGCTTCATAATACAAATATTATTTAAAATGGTGTGAAGCTGCGGCAGGCTGCAGCAACAGCAACATCAGCCAGTCCTGCGTTAGTGAAACAGCGGGCCCTGCCCTTGTGCTGGCCACAAATGACCACTGAAATCCCAGAGGCACTCTTGAATTTCTGCATTCTCATTTCATCAGCTGCAAAATATCTGTCACTCATGTCCCACACTGGGCAAAGTGACACCTGCCAGTCTCAAGAACAAGGACAAATTAATGTTCCTCCACCAACTGTGTCTCAGAAATGAGTAGTGAGCGACAGTATGAGCAATCAACAGCTCGAGTACATTGTTAAAGTTTGCAATGCATTTCTGGGGTTTCCTTTCAGCCAAGGTAATTTGTAGCAGCCGTTGTCATTTTATACTGTTACTGAACACGTGTTCTGCTGATTTCCTTCCTAATGAATCTTTTAAAAATATTTGCAAAATGTGTGCAAAATTGCATTGCCGAGGTTTCACGAAACTGCAAAACAAGGCAGCTTGATTTCAAACAATGCATGGGAAAGGCAGCACAGCGGCTGCCAGAGAAGCATGTAATCCAAGCACTCGCCTTATCTACTTGATCTTCCTAGAAATCACTCAGAAACATTTTGGATACTAGATATAAAATCTTAAGAAAACTCCTAAAACAACAAAAAACATTTTGGATGTCTGTCATCATGTCACATCATGTTATGCGATATTATATCTGCTTGTGATGAGATGCAATGTGACAGGATGTAATGCAATGTAACGTATCAAAAAATGTAAATAATCCACTTTTGGGGATTAGATATCTGCTGTCAATTCCTATAGCAGGAGTCTGAACTGAATTTATTGAGGCGGATGGGAGCTCAGCAAACGCCAAACTGTCCATGGTGTTTGCAAACCAGCACGCATCACAGTTCACTGCCTCTCCCAATTACTTTTGGATAGTTTGGCTCATGTATGACTATGTTACAATGTTAAATGAAAGTTCTTGCAGAGCACAGTCTTGTGACTAGATCATTTTGTTAATTATCACTGCCTACAGCAATCACTTTGATGATGCCTCACCTCTTTGTAAGTAGAGGTTTGTACATTTTTAAAACTACTATTTGGAAATAACTGTAGTGTTTCCCATGGTAAAATGTAACTCACACAGTGAGAACACCAAATTGAGTAGTGTGAATAACTAGAAAAAAAAAATGGTGCTTTGGGCCAAATAAGAGAACATTCAAGACAGTACAGCCTCCTGAGGTTCCCCTGAGGCTGGAGATCTTACTTTTGGCGGCATGGCTACCATCAGAAAACTGAGAGGAGAGGATGAGTGTTCGTTTCTTTTGTATCTGTCTCTAAGTTAATGACCAAAAGCACCAATATCTCAGAATTGCACAGGCTCAGAAGCCTCATCTTGCAGTGGAAGGTCACCAGTGCTAGCCCCCAGCTCTGGAGGAATGGGCTCAGCACTGGCGCCACGAGGAGCAGCCAGTAGGTGCCTGGGGAGCTGGTGGGCTTCGCCATGGAAAATGGGCATTTGAAGTGATGCCGAATGTAGCCTGACTGCTTTGAGGGTGATCAGGAATGGCGATGAGAGGGCTTTCGAGCTGCTGCACCAGGTGCTGACAACTTCGGGAAATTAAAAGAACTCAGTTCACCTTCAGGTAGGCAAGGCTAGGGGAAGGGGCTTCTTACCAGCAAAGTGAGGGATGCAAAGGGCAGTACCCTGCTCCCCTAGCCCCTCTCCCACCTCAGCCGGAGTCTTACTTCCCCTGTGCCCCTGCTTTCCTGCTGACTCACTAGTGGCAGCTGAATCCAGCCCAGAATTATCCCTGTCCAGTGCCCAGGAGAAAAAATCCAAGCCAGTGTATTTCACCAGTAATTAAGCGTTAATGGATGTTTCAGAACTTGCTTTTTGTTTTGTTTTAACAGAAGACCAAAAGCCACACTGTCTGAAGCCTTGTCTGCAACACAGGAGCTCTGCAAATATACCTTCTCATTGCTACAACAGCTTCACCCCCACTACCTTTGGCTGCATTGGGAGCTCGAGCATAGATGAGTGAACAGCATTTTAAGTACTATGTTTATTCAATGTGCTCTAAGCAGGGTTAGATAATACGATATTTATAAAGCCCTGTTCTCTATATACTTGAGGGTTGCCCACCTTGCTAGCACTGATGCCTCAGAACCAGTATTCACAGTGGTGAGGGGTGGCTGTAAATTTTGCCTCACGTAGACAAGGCTTACAAGGTAAGCAGGCAAACCCCCAGCTGCAACTGCGTGCCTAGGAATGGAACCTTTTATTTGCTGTCATAGTGATGACTTTTAATTGTTCCAATAAACAAGCTTTTAAAAAGCTTCTAAAATGTTCTCTAATAACACACTTTGGTCTTTAGCCATAGAAATGCAGAAATAATTAGAAGTGCCATTGTGTACAGTGCCTTCTGGACTGGGCTGAAGGTGAAGGAGAAAGTATCATGCTATCCTTGTCAGCTGCAAGGGTAATTACTGCTGGCTGAAATTACTCAACATTTGTTTATAAGCTCCCCAGAGCATGCTGTAAATAGATTGTCTGTTATAGTCCAATCACATTAAAACGCTGCTCCTTGCAAACTGCTACCTCCTGTTTTCTGTAAGCTAGACAGAGAAAGCCTGCTGCTCACTTATTGAGCACCAAGCACTGAAGAGCTATGTTTAATGTGATTGTTTTCATTAGCTCTTCTCTGTCTAATATTACATTTATAGTTTTCTGGGCTTGAAGACTGGCATGTTGCATCAGTTTCACTTGCTGTAGTGAGAGTGAATAGCTTTATTTCTGGAGGCTGTATGCAACAGTTGATGGGAATTTTGGAATAGCAAAAGCATATCTATGGACACTCGTTCTCCTCCTAGGCAGTAGTGTTTTTCTATTTGCCTTTTAAATGCTCCTGCACTGGTTGCAGCAGTGGTCATGTTGCCTAAATTGTCCTTTGAAGGATGAGAAGTATTTTCATAAAAGGTTAGAAAGAATGTATTTTCCTTAGCACTGAATTTCACAGTACAGCATTGTCCTGTCCATTATGACCTGAGTTGTATGAAATAGTGATGCAGCCACAGCCTGTCTGTTTGATTTGCTCTCAGCATGATTTACCACATCATATCACAACAGTCCAGGTATTTCCAATAAATATGGGGCCAAATTCATCTCTGACATATGCAGACACAATTCCATTCCTATCGATAGAGTTGCATTTGCTCCCATCAAGGTGAATCTGGCCACCAAACTGAAGATTTAGGGGAAAGAAATAGAATTTTGAGAAAAACCACCCAAGCCACAAAACAAAAAACCAAACACACCCTCACACATTATATATTTAAAGAAATAAAGGTAGTACAGATTCATTAGTGGGTATCAGGGCAGATATTTGTAATCCCCGTTTCATGAGTAATTCATGAGAACACACACAAAAGGTGTTTCAACAACACTCATTTTTATTTACCACTGATTATGCCCTGAAATCAGTTCTGATTATATAGAGAGAGCAAAGTGTGGACCCATCATGTCACATTTATTTGAAAAGGCTAGCAACAACAAGCTGCCTTGAATACCCCCATAGCTAGGAATAAGTCTAGACATTAGTGAATTTAACCTGATTTTCTTAAAACACAGACACTGCCCTGGTGTAAATCCTCCTGGAAGACACTGCATCTGCGACAACTTACACTGGCAACTGAGCTTCCCTGGAAATAACACAGCAAAGCAGCAGTGTTAGTGACCAGTAGAGAATTATTAAGGTAACACAGATAATTGGAAGAAAATAAATGGCCTGAGTAGGATAGTGACTATAAACTGAAGTGCAAGCAAAATCACTGTACTGGATACATTCTAGCCTCACATGCCCTAGGTGCCTTTCTCCCTAATTTTAAGATCATAAAGCTTCTGTTCTCTGCAAACCAGTCAGGAAGGGGTAAGGACTGGAACTTGGATATCCACATTTTCTTCTAACTAGTATCATTGGCTGTGGAAAACTGTCATTCTGGGAAAGATGCTGGGGTGATAGAAATGATGATTCAATTGCTCATTAAGATAATTCCTGGAAGTACTACTTTCTTGAGGCTGTGTTTCCAGGAATGACAATCACAGCATCACTGCTCCGACAGTGTGATAGGTATCTCCAGAAGTGGACACAGCAGGTGAATATTTTCAGTTACTGCTCGCAATACACCACAGATTAGATCTTAGGTTATAATTATTTACAAAAGCTAACAAATGCAGCATATTGTAATCCTTTGATGATGAATTATAGCAATTGTTTTGCAATAAATGGAAGCTTTTTTTTGCAATCCAGGTAGCATTTTTTCTGTTCCTATTACTGCTTTTTGTGCTATTAGAGAAACAGTGAATCTTTAAAGAGAAACTTCCTACAGCTAAAAAAGACATTAAGAGGGAAAAAAGCTGGGAGCCATAGTGACAGGTACAACTAAGGCTGTATCCTTCGGTTCCCTGGAAACCAGTCAAACACTATCTCATCTTGCAATGGTTGTGTCTGATCCTCTGCTTCAGACATCTTCCTAATAATGGGAACTACAGAGGTGACTCTCCGCAAATAAGGGCTTACAGCAACTGGACATCCATCATATATCTCCAGAGCAACATTAGACCACCCTAATGGGTACTCTCGTCTTCATTATGATATTAATTCTCTAAATTTCCAAAGTGATTTCATTTGTAAAATGACAAAGGCTGGCTGCTCAGGAGACAAACTGTTTTCATCCCTCTCCTGCATGCTTACAAAGGTTTGCTCTCTTTAGTCTTTGGGGGAAAAGAAATTTGATAGCATCAGATCTCTTGTGATACACAAGGCTGCCTAACAGCTACACCACCTGCCAGCACTGCATGCCTGCCCATCCAGCCTGAAGATTTCTAAAGCAATGGTTGATGAGTAGAACATAGATGTTGGGTTTGGGGGGTGGGGTGTGTGTAGGAGAGAAGCTATGCAGGGAGAAAATAGAGGCTGTATAAAATACTCAATGTGAAAGTGAGGCAGGATTGAGGGTAAGGGTGAGGTCAGAGCCAAGGCTGGAAACTGAATCAATCTGAACAAGGTTGGTTTGGTTAGATTAGGTAAAAGCATGATTTTCTCCCTGGTGTATCAAAGCCTTTGCTGTGGCTACAAATTTACTGACAACCAACCAAAGCAAACTTTTCACAAAGAGGCAATTCTTTGCATAGCTCCTGATCTCCAAACTCTTTAAGACTAAGTAAAATAGAGATTAAATTTAAAAGGAAAACAGCAAGCCTGTGACATCACTAATGTGTGCCCCAAATAGTGACTAACTGAAGTGGCGGACTGAACAATAGTGAGGAATTAGGAGGTTCTTTTAAGGGCAGCGATAATTGTAACCTGACTGGTCAATGAGTTCGGAAGCGATTAAAACAAAACAGCATTTAATGCACTGAAAACTGTACAAGGCACCAATCTCATTAGGATTTATCCTGCTTTAAGAGACCACCTAAATGGCATCCTGTAATTTGTCTTGTTCTGGATTTCCTCTCATTTAGACTGTTCAGACCTGTTGCTGTCCACAGTTGAGTATGCACAGGTGGCAGTGTGGCAGAAGACTCGCCCCAAGAAGTTCAGTTCCTCTTCCCAGTGAAGACCACCCTCAGCAAGCAACTGACTTTACTTGCTCCTGTGAGTACCTCTTACAACTTCATTCCTTTTGTACTTGCTCCACTGCTGGTGTCATCTCATACCAGCTACTTCTACACCTCCTTTAGTGGTGAATCTCAGTATTCAGAGCTGGTGCTCGATACCAGTGCAGCTGCATGGCCACCAGTCTCAGGATATCCTGCATCACAGGTGTCCTTTGGCTGGCAAGAAGATAGCAAAGTGCCTGTGAGGGATTGCAGCCCAAAAGCACATCCCCACCTGACACACACTCCCTCCCAGGGCACAGTGACAACGTGACTGCTCTGTGCAGGCGGCAATGCAGGTGGCTCTTGGGTAGACTGTGCTGGGCAGTGTGTCACCAGAGCAGCATGTGGCTCCACGTCCCACTGCTGCTTTTCATCAGGCATTTACCATGAATGTGGCTCTTCATTAAATGTTATAAATGTATCAAAAAGTGTTTCCATCTCACACATATGAAAACATTACCCTAAAATCTTGTTTAAAACTGAATTAATTAGCAACATTAAAACTATTGAAGAGGATGGCTCTTTTTTCTCCCAGAGGAAACCCTCATATTTAGGCTAGAGTCAAGCTCTTTTTTTTTCTAATTTTATCTTTCTTCCTGGCCCTATAAATCTTGCATCCTTTACTGAACAGCCATGCAGCTTCAGCAGGAAGCAGACTGCCTCTCTCTTTTCCCTTCTCTGCCTTCCTTCCTCCAGCAATTGTGGCTTAACTTGGTAGTCAGAGACTAGGCTGGAGCTGTAGATTTCAACCCCCTCACACTGAGGAGGTCACTGAACCGTATTCACCAGTTTCTGGGTGAGTGCTTTAACCACTGCTATAAAAGATGAGCAGCAGCATCACCACCACCATCCATCTTTAAAAAATAAAGAGTAATCCAGTTGTCCAGCCCTCAAGGAACAAAGTACCTATGAGTCAGAGGGTTTTGCTGAATGTGAATGTGAGTTACATCTTAACGTTTAACTGAAGGCTCTGTGTGCATAGCTTAGTCCTATAGGAAATGCAGTTTTGGATTACTAGCCTCTCTTCATCATTTCCTAGCAGATCTGAACATCACCTCAACTCAACATACTTTAAGCTAAAAATGTCCTTGTTTTTAGTGGTAAATGTGTGACACAAATGGAACCTGGATCTTCAGCCTCGATAGTTAACTTTTTGTCACGGCTCTTGAACGTATTTTTGGTTCTAGCCATCAGGGTTGAATTTTAATGCTATAATGATCCTGCCAGATGATGGCTGACTGCTCTTTCTGTGTCTTCTTTTAATATAGATGGGAGATGGAGATGCTTAGCACATCCTGATAATACTCCACTTTCCTGTTCTGCAGCTTCATTTTTCTGTACTTCAGGTATTTAGCATAAAGAGGTGATGGTCTGAGGTGGGTTGGCAACTGTCCCTACCAGTTATTTTATATTTTTCAAAATTTTGCATTCCGTAGACTCAAATTCAAACATGCTGTAAGGAATTCTACTGTGACTGCTTATCTCAGGGATAAACCTGTCTCCAAGTTATATGCTCATGATGTTATTGATGGCCCTCTGGCCCTCAAATTAAATTATTAATGGAAAATTCTTTGTCATTTGTTTCTCAATGTCACATGAATGCAAAAGTATTTTTCAGTGCAGCTTCATGGAGAAGACATTCTCCATTTGCATTGAACTTCACCTTTTCTGAAAGAAGTGCTAAACTATTATTCCTTTCTATCTTTAACTAAATACTGATGTTCCCTCTCTAAGGCTAATCAACTGCAGTTGCTATGAATGAAAGATCTACTAACAACCCAAAGTCCTGTTTTTTTCCAAAAATCATAGGCTGATATTTAGGGGTTTGTGCCAGTTTCATGCAAGTTAGCCATTATAAATCCACTCTGGCATCATAAGCTTAGTTTCTGTCTTCCATGGTTGCCTTCCAAAAGCTTGAAACTCCACTCTAATGTGCCACTTCAGTATGGACAACATGCTGCATGAATCATTAGAGAAAAAAGACATCCCATTACTTAAGCTCTTCAAATTCTCTAGCACAGAGCTGGAGTAATCACTACCCTGTGTTTAGGCCCCCCAAACTTTACCATGGAAAGAAATTAGCTTCCCAAGGGTGACCATTATGGTAAAAGCTAGTGTATTTTTAGTGGGATCTGTGCTCAGGAACTAGAGGAACGTTGCTTTGCTGGGATTCAGTGGGGTGAAAACCACTGTGAAGGGACAGCTGGCAGTTCATTTGTGGTGAGGGAAGCCCAGACCCATAAGGAGCAGTGTGGCATAGAGATTTTGTTGTTAACTGCACATGACCTTTCTGCTTTCATGTTAGGGTACAAAAGAGCCATGCCCACCAGACATGGTCCATGCTGCCAGTTATGCATGGAAGGGTTGAACCAAACTTTTCTCTTTCCAGGCTTGAAGGGGAGATGAAAACCTGCTGCAAATGCTATGTGGTCTGTTGGAAGGCTCAATTTTGTAAAGGTGAAAATGTGGCTGAAAGCCACTTTTATTTGCTCTCTTCACCCAAACAGTACTTTTATTGCTGAGCCTCTGGAAGGCACAATACAGCATCGGACTGGTGCTCTGCTCTCAGATACTTCTCAAGTAGAAAAGAAGTTGTTTGCCATTTTCTTTCCTTGTCAGATCAAACCAATACACATACTCAATATACCTATCTTGAGAAGTTTTCTTTATTGATGACTCTCACTTTCTCTGCAAACAATATATTTTCTACAGTAACTGTCCAGGTAAATAGGGTTCACTCTGGAAATAGAAGGAGCAGAACCATATGGCAGAGTATAAAAATGAACTGACCTGAACCATGGTTCTGAAAACATTGTAAATTGTTCCCATACCTTCACAAATGTTCACACTGGTCAGGAATGCCTTTGTTGTTGTGACTTGTCCTCTAATCGTCTGGCACCTTCCAGGGAATAGTTCTGCTCATATGCTAAATTATGGCACAGGGAGATAGTTTGCCAGCTTGATCTGGTATTTCCTGCATTTCTGACAGGTTTCCATTGTGTTCCCATAGATTACAACAAATGAATAAACTCAAAGTTTCTTCAACTTTGCTCGATGTTTGTGCGATGTCTGCTCTCAATGGTGTTTGAACCAGAGTGGTAGTGGAGAGATGTCACAAATTCAGTGGAGTATGGAGTGTGACTGTGCATTGCTGGTGTGATAGCAAACAGTTTGGGGGCTTTGGGGTGTGAAGGAGAGCCCTTCACTCTCTCATGCTTGCCCAGGCAGCTCTGAACTAATTTTGTACCCCTCCATGCATGTATATTTTAAGAAGTCACAAACCTATTGCATCTCCAATAGCTGTGTAGCATAAGTATCATACATCCATGTGATATGTATCTCCAGCACTGCTCTTTCAGAACATTGCCATTCAGGTACATGGGTATACTCAGAAAAACTCTGTTAGCATACATAATTTACCATGAAAATTAGTGTTCCCACACAAAAAAAAATAAAAATGTTTAGAGTATAAATATGCTCCAAAGTTGTTGTTCTTATCCTGCATTGTTATTAGCTATGTATACAATATTTGTTTTCTGCTATTTGGGATGGTAATAACAGGAATTATGTTTCCTTCACTAAGCAAGCTTTTTTAATATAAATAGGATTTGTATATGCTAATTAATAATGCATTGTATCTACACTGACTACTGGATACTGTAACCCTTAGATAAAAATGACTGCACATAGACTTTTTCCCTTCAAATCCAAACTTGTCAGGTATTCTCTGTGCACTGGAGCAGTGTTGCCTTTTTAAGAAGGCATTTTTATTCTGCAGTTCAAGCTGGTGAACACCTAGGCATGGTATTCTGCTTCTAATGTTGTAAAAACCACTTATAGTTCTGAAAGCAGGAAGACCTTGTGATAAAACTCTATTAAGTGATAATGACATTTTGCCAGATTGTGCTGAGAATTGCTCTGAGGAGGAAGATGTTACCATTGATTGTTCATCAATCTTCAGATTGTCTTCAAATGATGAAAGAATGGGGTTCCCAGTCCAGCAGGTGTATGGTGTGAATGTACCCCACAGGCACAAGGAAGTGTGGGGGATGTAGAAAGAAGGACAGCTAGAATGGGGGGCGTACAAGGAAGCTGCCCGAGCAGCAAGTGACCTGGTCAGGAGAACTAAAGCTCAGTTAGAATTAAATCTAACCAGGGAGATTAGGGTTAATGCCAAAAATTTCTATAGGTATATCAATGGAAAGAAAAAGACTAGAGAAGGTGTGGGCCCCCTCAGAAAAGAAACTGGAGAACTGGTGGCAAGTGATGCTGAGAAGGCTGAGGTCCTCAATGA
>WTSP01012154.1:0-30636 GCA_025331215.1 Actenoides lindsayi
AGCCGCCGCCAGCCCCGCGCCGCCCCGGAAGGCAGCTGGCCCCTTCGGGCGGAAGTGACCTCACCGCGCAGCCTCTCCGTTTCCGGGCCGTGCGGTCTGGCGGCCCCGCGGCGGGCGGGGAGGGGAGGGGAGCGGGGAGCGGAGCGGGGATGTCGCTGTCGCTGTCACCGCCGCTGCAGCGGCTCCGCCAGACCCCCCGGCACCTGCTGCTCTGCGAGAAGGGGCACGCGCGGGACACGCGCTCGCGGCACGCGGCGCACGTGCGGGACCACTCCTACAACTGCCGCGTGAGTGGCGGGCGGGCAGGCGGGCGGGCGCGAGCGGCGGCCGTTAAACGGCCGTTGGGAGCGGGGGGCGCGAGCGGGGAGGGTCGAGGGGCCTGAGGCGCCGGCGGCTCCGCGGTGAGTCCAGCGCGTCCCCGCAGCGCTCCCGGCGGCTCTGTCGCCAGGCGGGGTTCCAGAGCTGTCCCCCGGCCCCGCTCCAGGCTGTCCCCGCCTCTGAGCCCTCCTGGGCCCCTGCTCTGGGTCACCCTGCTGGATGGAGCAGGGGGCGGCACCAGGTGGTCTCCAGAGGGCCCTGCCAGCCCCCACCGTGCTGGGTTCTGAGCAGCTTAACGTTGTGAAGGCCAATTTCTGGCAGTTCCCTCTCCCTGTAGCCTGTTGCAAGCGGCAGCCAAACCCTCTTGCTATTTCCACAGTGATTTTTTTAGCGGCTGAGTAGAGAGCTTTCTAGCTGTGTGGCAGACAGCCCTCTGTCAGCTGCTAGGGCTTCTGTGTATGTGTGTGAAGACAGGTAAGGATCTGTTCTCTCTGAGCTGCTCTGTTTCAGAAAAAAAATATTTTTTTGAGGTGTGGAGTGGGAAGGAGCAGGGGGTTGAACCTTTGAATCACGTGTGCATGGTTATTGAGAAGCTTGGTATTTGCCCTGGCCTCACAGACTTAAAAGAGTTCTCTTGATCTGTGAAACATGTGCAGGAAAGGTTTTAAACAGCAGGGCAGTTAAAAGCAGGCGGTTGGACTGAGTGCTGTTTAGTAAGAAAAACTAGGTACTTGTCCCTTTGGAAATGAAATTCCTACCTTAAATTAGAAACCTGCTCCAGCACTTGTAGTCGTAATGTGCATCTTACAGCTTCAAGTCAAGCCCATCTTCAGGTTTTGTTCTGATGTCTGCTTGCTCTTCTCACTCCCAAAATATTCCCTGTAGGAGACTGCAGTGGTTCAAAAATGAGTTTCAGTTCTACTTTAGTCTTTGCCTTTCCCCTGTGAATACGTAAATGCTTAACCTACATTTTTACTTATAAATGCTTCCTGCAGCAAGGGCTGAAGGAAATGTTCAGAGTGACTTCAAGCTAAATTTCTAATGACGTGAATCAAGATTGTTAATTAAGTCATGCTATATAAAATCATAGACTTGTTGCAAATTGATGCATTTTGAAGGCAGTAGCTTGAAATTCTTTGTTATTCGTTTTGGTGTAACATACCGATTCCTTTGAATGGAAGATTTGTCCTTTTTTTTTTTTCATTTCTTGGTTTTCTTTCAGAACAGATTTTAGGATGTGATTTACATGACAAATATGTTTCTAATAGGTGTCTTTTTTGATCCCTGAATGTGGCATGCTACCTGAAGTGCTGAAAAGTACTATTGCAGATGTTGGAGAGTACTATCTGCTGAAGAGTTTATCGGTGCATGAATTGGTCGCTCACGAATTCATTGATGCTTTTGTGAAGAAAGGTAAGGAGGTAGTTGGAACATGACAGATGCAGTAGCAGTGTGTATTTTTCATAACAAAGTAAAATCAGTTCATTTATTCTGAGAAGTATCTTAAAGGAAGGGAAGAAAAAATATGAAGAAAATTTTGTATTAATTTCTTTATCTGCTTTTTCTGTTTATGGTGTGTTCAACGTTTGTTTACACCTAGTGGATCCAAAACTTCTATGACTGTTCCCTCTTAATTTCTCCTTATTCTATCTTAGTTCTGCAGGCCAGCTGTCAAGAGGGCTTCCGTGTTTCCTCACAGCTCTTTATCTTCTACATCTCATTTTTATGCCAATCCTTGCAGAAATCAGTTTCCTTCTCCCTGTCTGAGTCCTTCATATTTCAACACAGAGCTGTGTTAGTTGTGTTCTGAAGCAGGCAAGAGAAAAAGAGGAAAACCTGGGCTTGTTTTGGGGGTGGTGGGACTGGGGTTATTTTTTTGCTAATGGAGCCACATTGGGTCATCCTTACACAGTAAGAGCAAAGAGGATGTGAAGAGAGATGCAGCCTCTGCCCAACCAAGCTGCTGTCATGCATGTGGTTTCATCGAGCTGGCTCATGATAAATGTTGCACCCTTCCAATGATTGTCAGGGAGAAAAAAAAAAAAGGAGAAAAGAGAACATGGTGTGAAACAGGAGAATGTGATCCATTACTTCTTAAATGTGTGACTCTATTTTGTATTTTCCTTTAGCCTCCTTAGTGGCTTTTAAGCCAGTAGTTTCACGGAAGCAGTATGACATTTGTACACCAAGTTGACAGGATCTGACTCGTGTATTTCTAAGAACAAAATTGATTGTGGCACATAATGCTACAAAATACATTTAGTAATGTGAGCATCTTCCACCTTGTCTTCATGTGAACTAGTAATAGAAATGTGTCTGGAACAAAACCCCCCACTTTTTCCATTTGCTGAGCTGGGAAGGTCGCAGGGGGAAAAAAAGTGATTTCATACTGGGATGTATTCATCTCATTATTGGTATTACAGGTCCTTTGAAATAGTGCAGCCCAAGGTTTATACAAAATACTGAAAGGCTGTAGCACTTGAGAAGGTGGAATATAGTTGGTGAAAACGCAAGGTTGTAGAGTGATTCAAATGGTACTCGGCATGTTTGATCATCTTGAGCTGGCTCTTTGATACTGTCATGTCTGCCTTTAGATACTGTGTGACCTCATGGTTTTCTGCTTTGTTATTAAAGGTTCATGCTATGCACTTAGCTACAACACAAAAATTGATCAAGATAACACTGCAGCTCTGCTACCGACTGGTAAGTTTTGTGGTGGTTTTAGTAATATTTAAATATTGACTGTGGTCTTGGGTTCATTTTTTCGTTTGGAATGACCTAAACTGGAAAATTTAATGCTTACTGTACTTGCCAACTTTATCAGAAATATGTTTGAATCAGAATTATATTCATTTTAACTTGTTTTTTTCATTCATACTGTTAAATCATTTATTCAATCTAAAGGAAATAATTTTAAAATAAAACTCCACCTCACGTAGTATAGTATCAGATTGTCAATGCTTCAACTGTAATTGCCCTTGCTACAGAGGCTTATTGTTGTGGAAACATTGCATTCCAATGGCTTGTTTCCTACTGGTCTGAAAGACAGAATTTCTACCCAAAAAGAAAGTTATCAGCACTTTTTAAATAGTCAGTGTTTATTCTTTGACAGTTGTGTGGCCTGTTAAAATACTCTGTTGCAGTTCCATCGCAGTTTTGTGGCATACTGTTCCATCTCAGGATCTCGTGTGCAGAGAAAGCAATGAAGCTGTTTTGGGCTTCATATATATCTTTATTTCCATTTAACGATGGATGAGATAAAACAGAAACAGAGATTGGAGGAACTGCTTGTGTGTGCTTGGCTGTCGAGCAGCGCACGCGTGGCTGTTAGGAAGTCAGGCCATGGTGTGATGCAGTGTCCAACCAGTGACACAGCAAATGCTAGGGCACAGGTGGAGGAAGGAGTGAGGCAGTACAGTAAAAAAACTCTGACTGTCTCAGGAATAATATTACACTTTAGTTCATAAGACCTCTTGGATAAAAAAAGAGTAATTGAGTTACAGTATCTGGCAATCCATTTAACTGGAACTCAGGAGGCTGCATTACATTAGTAATAGTATGGATCCAGAGCTGCCATTGTATAAGGCAGAGAGAAGATTTCAAAGGGAATCGAGTAGAAGATTGCTTATAATAAAGGTTGTTTTATTTGTAGGAAAGCTCATTCTATCAGTGGATAAGGATACTTATGAGGAGCTTGGACTGCAGGGTCGCCCTTCTCGGTATTCTGGCAAAAAAGCAGTGAGATATAGTAAGTAGTATGTATAATAACAGTGCTTTTTTCAGATTTGTCTGTGAAGCACCTTCTTGGGATGTTAAACCAGAAATGCTGAAATTCCCCTTTCCTTAAAATTGGTTATTGTCTGGTATTTTTCCAGATGCAGATACAAGGACAGCATGAAGAAAAAAACTCTACTTTTTCCAAATAATAACAGTTATAAGGAAGTAAATGTGTAATCTTTTGGGCATTCTATAAAATTTTTAATTTCTGGATCTTTCATGATGTTGTTTGGACTGGAGTGATGAGTAGGACTCAAGAATTTTTGTATAGTGTGCACAGTATCTATGCCTTCTGATTTAAAATCAGAAAATACTAAACTAATGGAAGTAGAGAAAAAAGAAATCTGTCCCTCCAGTCACTAGGAGGCAGTTCCAAATGAGGACAGCAGGAGGTGAATATTTATTTACATAATGGGGAGCCTTATTTGCACAATCAAACACTTTATAAAGATGCTGTATCTGTGGAAAGGAAGTTTAATGTTCTTTGATTTCTTTGTGTTCTTTTAGTTCTTCCTGAATTAAACATTAAAATTTATTTCAGTTGAGTAATGATTGCTTTTGCACATTTTTGCAGTTATAACTGTTGACTTGACTGATTCCAGCTTTCACCCTGATAGCAAGAAACATAACAGAGTGCTGTGGGCCTTGAAAGACAAGAAACCTTTAGAATTTGACTTCTTACTGGCATGGTATCATACAGGTAGTAAGAACTAAATGTAAAACGGACACATAACTGACATGAAGTGCAAATATTTCTAGTTTACTGTTCTTTTCTAGTGATTTTCCAAGGGTATTTTTAGTGGAGGGCTACATTAATTTAAAAAGTAGGATTTTTTATTTTGTTTTGTTTATTTTGGGAGGGCTGTGTGTGTGTGTTACTTCCTAGGTGGTAGAACATTGCAGTTGTTTGAGATTAGAGCAGAGTAAGAGCTGGTTGTTAGATTAAATTGTATTGTCTCAGATCACCTTTCTTCTACTACTCCTTTATCTACTGTTTTCTAATTACATTAATTTTTCTTCTGGGATTTAAGTATTGTTCTTCCTCTGAGTGTCATTCAAAGTCCTCAGTTGCTTGTGATACCTCAGAACAGGCTGTATTTAGGGATGTGTAGCATTTGCATAGAATTGACAACTGCAGGACTCTACTGCAAAAAAAAGTGTTCTTCTCATTCACAACTGTGCAGCTTCTAGTGTGGTTGTGCTTTGAGTCTCCACACGGGTGAGAAGGGATGTTTGAGAGGTCCCAGAAAAAGCTTTCCCATCTGCTCTTTGCATTGTTACTCCTTCCTGGCTCTTCAGGACCAAGTCTGAGGGAGAGTTTAATTTCTCTGGTCTGAGAAATTAAGGTTGTTTACAAACTCCTTTAGCAGTGTCCCGTGTTTCTAGTCCTTCATGTTCCCATCCCAGGCCTCTTTAAGTCCTAATCCCTCCTTGTTTGTCAGACAGAAATTGTTTAAAGGCTTGCAATTCCCATCCTCGTAGTCCTCAGGCAAGAGTCACAGTGAAGACTTGCTACCATAAATGGTGACATAAATCCAACTAAGGTGGCGGATCTTCAGGCTCAGCTTGCTTGGGTTTATTGTCCCTGGGCTGAGAGCAAAATGCCTCTGGGGCTGGTCCATTTCTGATGTTTGTTGCTGCCAGTGTAGCTGTATTCAGGAAGAACAGCATTCCTTTTCCTCTTTCCTTGTATCCAAAAATCATTTCCCGATCATGGAGTTCAATCTGCAAGCCTTTGTGTGGGAATCCTGTGCTTACAACACACAAAAGGCTCTTAGTTCCTTGGCACTGACAAAGATAAAACTTATATAGATTTTTATTACTAGAGATGAGGCATCATGTAGATTCTGCTGGAAGAGGTGAAGAGGGCTGTATTTTGTCAAGAGAATCTGTGTCCTCTGTGAACATTCAGCTTTCAGCCTTCCTGCTGATAACTGGTGTCTTGCTGTGGCCAGAGCTGCTGCAAACCTAAAAACATTCATGTCACTTTCCAAAAGCAGGATTTTTTTTGTTTGTTTTCATACCTATTTTTTCCCACTTAGTGGTTCTGGCTCCAAGAGGAACAGAAAATAACATATGGAGTATGGAGTGTCCTATGTCTTTAATGACAGGAGCAAACCAATCTTTTCTTCTCTCTTCTATTGCTGTAATTTCTATGACAATTTTAAATGTTTATTGGCTGAAATTCATTGGCCTCCAAAAAACTTTGACAGTGTGCCTGGTTGTTGCTGACATGGAAAGCTATGCTGTAGCTAGAGGAGTTGTTCTGTCAGAGTCTTGACTGTAGTCTCTGAGATTTCCTGAAGTTAGGGCTATAGCTGAGACTCCCATATGCAGCAGACGTTTAAAATGTGTAATTTCTATATTATACTTTTGTAGAATACATTTCTGTAAAGCAGTTTTATAACAGCTTTTTGTGGTGTTAAGGTGCAGAGGGATCAGCGTTGGCATCGTACTTTTCAAAACACCAAATACAGGCCCTGAAGCCAAAGATCACGTTCAGCACACTAAGGGACGTGCCGTGTCCGGTGCTGCAGAGCAGCGAGCTGCAGGGCAAAGCAGAGGAGTCCTGCAGCGCCGAGGAGCTCTTTGAGTGGCTGGGGGCTGTCTCCAATCAAGTTAGCTTGTGAGTGTTTGACTTTCTTTGGTCTTTCAATATATTTTATGTAAGGAAAGACACAATATATTTAAGGAAGAGTTAAATAAGAATTAAGTGGAAAGTCTGTTACACATTTAAGTGTCGCAGATCTCTCACTGTTACCCTGCCAATTCTGGACCCCCCATTGCACTAGGGGGGAGTGAGGGAGTGAGTGGCTGGGTGGTGTTTAGGTGCTAGCAGGGTTAACCCACAGTATCATGACATCTTGTGTAGTAATTACTTGGCCATTAGTTACCTCAGTAGTCATTCAGATGATATACATAGAAGATGGTATCTCCTACAGGCTTCCCGTAGAAGATTTAAAATATATTTATTTTTGTTTGTTTGTTTTCCAGAGACAACAAATCATCTAGCTTCTTATCAACCTATTGCTGTCCTGAGCCCAGCACTATGGTGGAAAAAGCTTTTTTGTGCACGATCACAGGCTTTATCATTCCTGAGAAGATAATTCAGTTGTTGGAGCAGCTATGGTAAGGGCTGGCAGGCTCGCATTACTACAACACTTGTACTCTAGCACTGTTTAATTTTCAAAATCACTTTTACATACTTTTTCAGTACTGCTGTTGGAGGTAAATAAAATACACAAAATGAAGAATCTTTTTAATTAGGAAATGAGCTGAAAGCTTAACATTGGTATTAAAAAAAAAAGCAATAAGCAATTTTGGATACTTCAAATTTGAGGATGCTTGCCTTGTATTCTAGTAATGATTTTGGGTTTTATCTTCATTTCTAAGAAACAGTGGCTCCACTGAGCTCCTGCCTTTTTCACTTTCCCCCTGTCTATGAAAATCAAATGTCCTCAAATAGGTCTGACTTAGTATTTATAACTGCTGGTGGAAAATATGATCAAAATCCCTTTATGATACCAAAAAGAGTATCATAAGGTACTTCAAGGTTATTGTGGCATTTCACTTATAGTGAGGTTTTTTTGTCTCAGGTGTTGTAACCTAGAGCACTGGATAGTGCTGAACAGGGGTAGCTGTGGTTCTCATTCACTCTTGTATCATGGATCTGTGGGTATCTGTAGCGTGTATCAGTGCTACTTGATAGCATGTCCTGAAAGCTCCTTGCTCCATCTGTGAGACAACGCTTGAAGTGCCCGGTGGCTGACAGTGGTAGCACTGACTCGTGACAATATTGCTGTTGCTTTGCCTGGAATATGGTCATTAGTCTCTGAGTAATTTTCAGATCTCATACAGAAAGCCTCCCTAGGCTAGGGTCAGAACACACATTGCCTTGTCTTTTATTCTCTAATTAAGAGCAGTGGATAATGTCTGGCTTTGATTATATGCAATCTGTTTCCTTTCTGGTGGTAAAAGTATTTGTCAAGCATAACCTGATGATGTTCCTTCCTCCAGTGTCTTTTTTTGCCCTGATAGCAGCTGTTGTCAGTAGATGTTCTGTTTTCTGAAAGGTAATGCATGCTGTAGGAAATTCAGAACAGCTACTTTACAACTTAGAACTGTTTTTTAATTGGTCTAACTTGCAGGTAGGAATAATGAAGAGCAGAATCAATCTTATTTCATTTCCTAATGCTTTCTGATAGAATATTTTCTTCTGAATATATTTATTATGTACTAAAGCAGGTTTTTTAAATTGCTAATTACAAATTTTCACTAAAAGTGCCTCTGTCTTTGATTTGTTTACTTTGTATTGTATACTTGAACATGCTGTCACATTATAATTATTGGTTGCCTTGTCTTCTTCCTTGCAGTTGCTATTTTAGTGAACCCAAACTGGCATACTGGCTGACCCTGACTGTGCATGGCTTTGCAGACAGCCCTGTTTCCTGGAGAGAGAGTGAGCACGGATTCCACAAGGGAGGAGAGAACTTGTACAATTTTGTCATTTTTAGAAATCTGGACTACTGGCTTCAGATGGCTGTAGGAACAAATGATGATTGTCCTCCATAAAGCTGCATCTACACAAGTTCCCTAGTAATCCCATGTTACTGCACAGAAACCTAGTAAGGTAGTTTTTATACAAGTGATTTAGTAACAAGTTAAGTACTAAAAGGCTGTATATGTTTTCTCATTATTTATTGCCCTTAAAGGATGACCTGCAATGGAAGGGATGCATTCTTGTTTCTTCACTGTCGTACAGTGCCTTCTGAAAGACTTCACAGTCCTAGCTTCAAGAAAAAAGAGACGTTTTTGAGAGTTTAGGTTCTCAGGAACTGGCTGTAGGTGGTTTCCTTTTATCCAGGAGTAACTTTGGAATTTTAAAGTTAGTTTTACAAATTGTTAGCTTAAAATATTTGGGTGAAAAGCTTATTTTGGGATTTTAGTGTTTTCTCTCTTTACATTAAAGATCTGTAAAACCTTCAACTTCATGTTTAAGACATATCGGCCTACATGCTGGCAAATAAAGAAAAAAGGGAAGATGTGTTCTCCAGAATCTGGACAAAAAAGGTGAGGAGCACCCATTAAACACAGAAAAAGTAAAGGCTTGCTGACCTGCTTTGGGGATTTTGCACATCACAGTTGTTTATCAGAAAGAAGTTGTCTTTTAAGGGCAATGGAAAAGGCTGCTGCTTGGTTTCTTGATTGACCTACACACACTCACACCCCCACCAAATCTCTACTTCTAAAAGGAGCTTGTGGTTCTTGCTTACAGGACAACTCATGAAGCTAAGATTTCCCTGTCATGTTATTGCAGACACATTTCTGGAAAGAATGCTTTGGACATACCCTCAAACAATGCAGGTGAAGTGAAATGGGTTCATTAACAACCAGCAGTAACGCTGAGAGCATAGGCAACTGTAGAGAGTCCAGATTAACTCCTGCTGAAACCCACAAAAGGCTGGGTGGTGGTTTTGGGGGGTGATGGGGGTTGTTTGGGTTTTGTTTTAAGGAGCAGGGGTGTATATCATTACAGTACCTGTGCAGTGGTTGGAGTGAGAGATCAGCAGTGGGAGTTAGGGCATAGAGCTGTAGTGGAAACATCAAGATCTCCTATCAGGGCAAGTGGATCTGCAAACAGCTGAGCTTTCTTTATCAGTTTATTGGCTCTCTGCAGCGAGGAGAATCATCCTGGATGATTTGTTGGATGGTATACATCCATCCACCTTTCACAAACACAACTCTGATAAATCTGCAAACAGTTTTCTACATCTAAATCATTGTTTTTCAAAATTGCCCTGCCATGAGATGTTTCTAGTGGGTTACCAGGAGCAGAAGTGCTGCCTTGTCACATGCACAGACATAGTCTCACATGATCTTAAACTGAATGGAAAAGAGTTTGGGAAAGGTCTTGGCAGGACACTTGACTAGTAAATACTTAGCAGGGCTGGCTGGAATACTGTGTTTCATTGTATGCACCTGTGCAAATGGCTTTGGTTGCTGGCCAGAGCCTGCTGCTGAAAGGGACTGGGCCACGTGTGAACTTCTGCAGAAGAGATCAGGAACCAGAAGTGTCTCCCTTTTTCCTCCTGATCAAAACTTCCACGGCAATAGAAGTTCATATACAAAGTTCATCTTAAATCTTGGAAGTGTTGGGTGAAGTTTGTAGCTGCTCCAGTGAATGTGCTCATCTTTCTGTCAAATTCCAGTAAAACTTTCCCTGACCAAGTGTATACAGGCACGCAGACACATGGGATGTGTACTGCTGGGGAAGGAGAAGCCATCCAGAAGTAAGAATCTGGTGTTGGTGGGCTTATTTCCTTTATTAACTGATATAAATGAATGAAGTCTTCTGCATATGCTTCCTAACAGTCCTGGCAGGAGCACAGCAGCTCTGGGCCCTGCTCTGAAAGGGCAGGGCCAGGTGAAGCCACTTTGCTCATCTGCGGGTGGCTGCAGAGCAGCTGGGGATGGTTGGGAGGGGGCTGCTGCCAGGGCAGGGGGATTGCCTGCCTGGGATGGTTCTGGAAGGGGAGCTGAGAGGCAGGCATGGCAGCTCCAGCAGGTCTCCTTGCTGCGTGAGTATCAAAGTTAATCTTTTCTGGATCTGGGGAAATATCAGATTGGTGAATGGTTGCCTTTGCCTCCTCTCTACATGGGCAGCAGGCTGTAAATGTTTTCAGAGCTCAGCGTTGTAGGCAGAGTCAGCTGGCTGTACTGCTTCCTGCAGTCCTTAGTTGGCCTTTGGTGGTTGTTTCAAATGGCTTTTCCAGCTAGGGAAGGGATTAAAATCCTCTATCTGGATCTTGCAATTTATTTGAGACACTGAGTCAGTTTCTGGCTTTTCTCTGTGTTCTTTAAACTTGTACAAAGTACCATTGAAACCCCTGTGCCCTCAGAGTCGCTGCAGCTGCTCTCTTAGACTCTGAGAGATGATAACTCTGTTATCCAGAGCATGCTTCAGGCTTTCCTGTGCTCACACGGCTTTGTAGTTGCACAGAAGAGAAACTGGGGTGGAATTCATTTATTTCTTACCGCCTGCAAACAACTGTGACCCGAGGGAAGATGTCCTGGGGCGAGGGACAGCAGCCTGTTCCCTGCTGTTAGACAGAGCCCCGTGTCTCCCCAGGAGACAACCCGGGCAGGGGGAGGCTCTTGCCGAGAGAAGGAGCAGGAAGGCTTTGCTTTGCTTGGGGAAGGGGCTAGGAGGGCAGACGGGGGGCTAGGAGGGAAGACGTGGGGCTGGGCCGGGTGGACAATAATTCCGGTAAGCTTTGGGCAGGGCACATGAGCTGCAGATAGAAGTTTTTGCCTGTGAGTGAAAGATGGCTGCTGGGATGGTCCTGCCCTCTCTGCCTGCCTCTGAGGGAGGCCAGGGGGATGGGGAAGGATCCCGAGAGCTGCACAAGTACCGGGGAGCAGCTGTGCAGCAGCTGCTGCTGCCGCGATCAAAGGGCTGAGTGCTTGCTAAGGAGTTCTGCCTCTGGGGAGGGTTTTATCTTGGGTGGGGGGGAGAGCCAAATAGCTGAGTGTGGAGACCCTGCGGGAGGAGCAGAGGGGTTTCTGTTTCCTGGTATGTGGGCAGGCGGTGATAAGACACTCCTCGAGAGCTGGAGAAGAGCTCTGCTTTAACCCAGCCCGTCTACCGAGCTGTTCCTGCCTCTCGCTGCTGGAATGCAAGGGAGTTTTGTTGAGAAATTGCTGGGAGGCAGCAGAACCAGCTGGGAATGGGCTGTAAAGATCATGCTTTTCCAGCCCCGAGTTGAAGTGCTCATTTGTGTTCAGAAGCGGGTGGGTGTGGAACAGATAGAGAACAAACTGCCATGTTGACCAAGGGGAGATAACAGCTGAGGCAGCTGGATAGCCTGTGTTAATGCAAAATCACCCTCAACAGAATACATTCGCCTTTTTGTTTTGTAAATGCTGAGCCAGGAACCTGCGTGGAGAAATAAAGAGGTGTCCCGTAATGGCAGGAGTGGGAGCCCAACGGTGAGGGTAGCATTTTGGGTGGGGAAGGGAGCGTTGGCTGAGGGACTCTGGGACAGCTGGAGAGCAGGATGAGAACAAGTTGTCGGATTCTAGAGATGCTGCGGTCGCAAAGGGATCGCGGCAAGATCTGGGGAGTGCAGGAGAGGCAAGAATGGCTGTTCATCTGAGGCTGCTTGGAAGGAGAAGCATGAACTGGGTTGTTGGCTGTGTCATGTTGTCATTTACCGGGGAGTGTCCATTTGGAGAGGCTGGCCAAGATACAAGGTCGGATGGCTGGGAAAAAGCCAACAATCAGGTTCACAGCTCATCAGCCGGGGGATTGCCTGGCAGTGAGGGGAGTGAGGGATGGGCTGCAGGCTGTCTGCTGGCAATGGTCTGTGTGCTGTTGGTACCACGTGCTGCCTCTGGGGGCCTGTGTGCTGTCAGAGCCTCACCCAAACACCAAAGGGGCAACACCATCTTCAGGTAGGCTGGGTGAGGGTGCTGCTGTTAATTGCAATTAGCAGCTGGGCTGCAGAGCCTGCTGAGGGGTTTGCCCGGGTGAGAGCACCCCTGCTACAGCTCCTGCAGCGGTGAGCGGAAGGGCAGGCAGAAGGTCAGAACAAGATGTTGCAGCCCCATAAGCTTATTGAAATGTGCTCAAATATTTTCATAAGCTTTATGAGAGTTGTGTATCGTGTGTTTTCCAATGGTTGGCATAAATACCTTACCCTGTACTTGTGACTGCTTGGCCAGAGAGGTGGGCGTGTGTTGCAGACATCCCTGGTACTTGTGCTGCTGTTCAGGGTGACAGGACTCCCATCTCTGAGGTCAAATGCTGTGGAATCCCAGTCTGAGATGTGGAACCTCTGTGCCTGCGCCGCCGTAGGACCGGTAGGACTAGCAGGCATTTAGCTGAGCTCTCCCCTGTCTTTCCTCTACCTGCCTGGAGGGAGCTGTAAGTGAAGGAAGTGCTGCAGGGTTTGCTCTGCTTGAGGCCAGACTGTAATGTGCTGGAAAACATGACTCCATTTACTTGGCAGCGTTGTAGAGAACCGAGGGCTGGAGAGTAACTAAGGGTAACATGAAGCATTTGGAATACTTATAAAAATGTGAAATGGCTTTTCTTGTTAAAAGAATGGTTGTGCATCATTAGAGGCTGCAAAAGCCAAGTGGGAACATGCTTTCCAGATCAGGAGGAGAGCAATCCTTCGCAGTTGCTAATCTATTTATGTTCCAGTCATGGTCAGAGTGTGGCTTTGAGGGCTGAAGCTCTTGTAATTGCCTGGAATATGTCACTCTGCAGCCAGATTCATTGTTCTGCTCTCCCCGAGAGGAAGGCTGAGATCTTTAGCTGTAGGACTTCCCTTTCAGTTGAGCAGAGGGACGTGGCTGAATTCCCATGTATTGTTTTGTTGAAACATCATTAATTGTGCCTTCCATTATGGGCATGTCAGTTCTGTGTGATCTAGGGCAGAAATTGATGCATTTGGTGGGAAGCAGACACAGCTTTATTTGGGGATTATACATGAGATTTAGGAGCCAGGTTTTGATCCCCGTTGATAGAAGTGCCTTACACTTTGCAGGATCAGTAGGATGCTTGTTTGGTTTCTTAGAGTCAGAGAATTAATGTTCTCCCCCCCCTCTTCTCCACTTCTTGCTGCCAGGTTTTCTTGATGCCAGGTTTTCTTTGCTATTCCCTAAGCAAAGCTCAAACATTTAGACATTAAGCCCAATTAATGAGAGTGAACTCATGCCTTGCATGAAGGTAGGGCAAGATTCAGCAGGGACCAAATGCTTTCACGAAGCTATGTAAGATGTGGCTTCAGAAGGGCTTCCAGCCCAACCTCACCTCTGTTACTTTGTGTGGGAACCTCTCTCCTTTGTGCTTTCCCTTGGAGAGAAGTGAGTGCATTTTAAACAGGACGAATTCCTGTAGCTTCCTTTCAAGTCCCCAAGGTACTGCTGTTGGTTGTGGGAACCTTTCTACACAGCTCCTATGGAACTGTGAGCTTGGAGCGTGGCCATGACACTTCCATGTAAGAAAGCACACGTGCTCTGAGCAAAACTCTTCACTGGTGTTGCTACACTGGGTGGAAAAGACAATTTTTATTCTATAGATTCATTT
Source organism: Actenoides lindsayi (assembly GCA_025331215.1). NCBI lineage: Eukaryota > Metazoa > Chordata > Aves > Coraciiformes > Alcedinidae > Actenoides > Actenoides lindsayi. The sequence continues at coordinate 14,192 of WTSP01012154.1, forward strand.
ATTTTGTGAATGACAATCCACACTGACTTTTCCTCCCTGTTGCTGCTAAACTTCAACTAAGTATGAGACTTCCTTAGATCCAGGTGCTCTTCTTTCTCCCTCTTCTTTAATGCATAGCTTGGAGTGAATTATATGCTGAGGACCTGTAAGGAGTGGAGCTGTGGAGAAAATACCTTTCTTTGTGCTTCTCAGAAGGTAGATCTGCACCACCCAGGACTTCTTTGGTACTTTGCAATCTGGAGTTTCTTTTCTTACTCCCCTGTGCATTGGTGGGTTGGTTCAGAAAGTTCAAGTGCTCCTGGATTTACCGGCATCTGTTTCTAAAACTTTTCACTGTGCTAAAACTGAGAAATCACCCAGGGAGATGGGCTTTGCTGTAGGCAGGGGGCCTACAGGATGAGCAAGCAGGATTTGCTTCCAGGGGATATAAACTGTTCTGGAAGAGTAGTCTGTCATCTGGCCAGAAAGCCCTGGGCACCGAGCGCTCGCTCTCCTCGTGAGCTCACAAATGGTGTGCTTCCAGCTTGGTGCTTGGTGGTGGATTGGGTTTTTCCCCTTAGCAATCAGTCATTTCAGGAATATCTGCCATTTGCTGAAAGACCAAAGAAAATGTGATATGGAAACAAAGTTCAGGGGTCAAAAGCCACAGTGGTAACATAGGACAGATGTTTGGCTGAGGCTTTCCCAATAGCATCATAACTGCTTCATGAACTGGACTTGGTTCAAAATGCGATCGGTGCTTGTCCCTGTGAATTGTGAAGGCATGGTAAACTACCTTGGGTTCTTAAACCTGGGCCTGCTGATGCACTTACCACTCTAAAGTGGCTGTGGTGCCCCCCTGCTTCCCTCTCATTGCAATTTCAACCAAAAAAAAAAAGCCAAAGCGGATAAAGAAGAAAACTAGAATTTAGAAAGTGGCCTTGGATTGACACTAAGCATGAAAAATTCTGCTTTGGTTCCTTTAGACAGCACTGTAGAAAAATGTACAGTGTTTTAAGACTAAGTTGATGCTCTGATGTGATTTTCTCCAAACTGGGCATGAGTCTTGCGGGTAGCAGAGAACAGAATGTGTTAAGAGGGTTGATTTCAGTGCAGATAGAGAACTCCCAGGGTCCTTCAGAGTGTCCTGGATGAATGCAGCTGATCAGCATTGTAATAAATCCTCTTGGTTTCTTGCCCTTGTGCAGCCGTGGCAGGAAAAAAGAAAGCAGCCTCTTGATAAATGCCTGTGGAAGGTATGTGGATTTAGCTGATGACCTACCTGCACGCGTGCTGGCTCGTAGGTACTGCTGTGCGTGGCATCAGCTGGTGATGGTGGCCCCAAGAGCTGTGTCCTCTCCTCAGCTCTGGTCACCCTGACTGGGGGCACATTGAGCCACTTTTCAAAGAATGCTGTTTCCATTTAGAAGTAGAAATAAGTAGCAGCCTTCAGCTTCTCTTGAGTTCATTGATCTTTAGTGTGCTTTTTGTATTAACCCCCGCAGATGTTTCACTGTAGTTTGAAATTCCTACAGTCAGTTTTATTACAGAGAGATAAACTTGACTGCTGCTGTCTCAGACCTCCCTGCAGGAAGGTGCAGATGCCCTCAGGGAAGGATCCACTGTCGGTAGTAGCATGTTTAGAGGGAAACAGTGCAACTTCTGGGCACTTCACTCAGCTCTTACACTGAATAGGAGAGGCTGTAGTCTGCTAGCACTGTATTGATGTGTAGAAAGAGACTGTCTCTGCCTTCCAGTCTTAAAACAAGTCGTGGAGGAAAAGTGGTGAAGTTGCACAGAAGGTTTTGCTGTTACCAGAAAAGGGAGGCTAGAGGGAAATGCACTGTGGAGTGTTTCACCCAAGCTGTTGCTTTTGGACTCGATTGGTTGTTCTTAACCAAGGTTCAGAAAGCTTGTCCTTGCCCCCGGTACTGTGGTTAGTCACGCAGCCTGTTGAATTGTGTCCCTGCAGCTCTTCGGAGGGTGTTGTTGCCAGCAGAATAACATCCTATTGACCAGGTTTTGGAGGTGCTGGAGAATTACCAAGGGGATCTGTGACTCCGTAGTTTTCGCCTCCTTTCCCAGCAGCGTCTGGCTTGCCCTGGTGATGGAAAGGGTCGGTACGTGGAAAATCCTGAGACAGGCTGTCAACAACAGTAACAGTTTGAGATAGTGAAAGCCAGTTTCCAGATACTGTAAAAAGCTAGGGGAAGTGTTCTGGGAGGGGAGTTGAAGCCAACCAAAGACAAGTCTGGACTATTAAATTAATTAGCCTGTCATGAGGTTTCTGAGAGCAAAGCTCTATTAGCATGTTGGCTTCTTGGCAAGTGAGAGCTGGCTGGAGCCTGATCATCTGCATGTAGTTTGGGGATGAATTAAAGTCTTAAATCCTGTGGGGTTTGTTGAAAAATGACATTTTGAAAGATGCAACTTGGCTGCTAGGGGTCAGAATCACAACAGAGCCAAAATAAGCTTCATATTTCTTAACCCCCGTGTCACTGTGAGGTTCAGATTATCCCAGATGATATGCAAATGCTCGAGGACCAAGCATGGTGAGCTGCCAGGTTTTAGTGAGAGGGGGGAGGAGAAAAAGCAGTGACAGTTGTCCGTGGTGCAAATCCATGGCAGGTATGAAAAAGGCTGAGGTTTTCTCACCTGATCATGCCTGTGAGGAAAGGGAGGAGGCAGCCATAGCAGAAGAGCCGGGGCTGTGAGTGAACTGGAACCTCAGACTCTGACTTCAGCGTTTGGCACAGGTCGAAGAACAAACAAAGCCCTGTGTTGGGGGGCAGGGCAGGGAGCCCGCAGCCAGCCCGCTGTGTTGGTGGGCAGCCAGCCGGGCTGGGGGGTGAGCAGGGTAACGGCAGAAGGGCCTGGAGGGCTCCAGGGAAGGGGGCTCGAGGATTCCTCCCCTCTGCTGGGAATCGGCTGCAGCTCTGCGGGCCGTGGAAGGAGAATACTGACATAATGCTAGGAGAGAAACGGGCTTGCTTTTTACTAAAAAAAGGTGCAGGTTAGATAAAATGGTGATTTCTGTGATTGTCAGTGCGTGGGGAACTGGTGCTGGGGGGCTGAGAAACTAGGAAATTAAGACACAAACAAACAGTCTCCTGAGGGATTGCTTATTATCTCCTGATACAAAATGATCATTAAGAAAGATAAACACATTAAAATTAGATAGCAAATATGATTTTGGGCAGTTTGTAGCCATCAGTGCTCATGGCCTACTTAACCTGTGTGTGAAGGGGGGATCAGGAGCCTAAATATCTTAGGATCTTTAACACTGTGTAGTAGCAGCTCTGGGTAGGTCAAGCTAGAAGGGTGCCAGGCTTCATCCGGTGCCTGCTTCATCCTTGTTCTTTTCCTTCTGATAATGAAAGAAAACTGCTATTCTGATTAACTCTTTCTGGGCAGATCAAATGACAGCCAATAAAATAGCCCTGGCTAGACATAGACACAGAGGGCTTTAGGTACCAGGGAGAGCGTGCCGGAAGGTGCAGGGTCACATTGCTGGCACGAGCCGGGATGGCAGCTGCCTTCCTGAGAAAGCCTGGGAGGTGGTGATTGGCAGCGTGCTGCTCTAGGGGGGAACCAGGCGAGTGTAATCTCCACAGTGTTGTGCTCTGTTCTCCTCTCACGGGTGGTGTGCAGGGTCAGCTATGGCAGTGGTGCAGGCACGGCCCCTGGGCGCCTTCGCCCGGCTCTTCAAACAGAGCCACTGCTGTGTGTGGTACCCAAAACAGCTGGGGAAGCTCCTTCCTCTCAGCTGTGGTGTGAAAGCTTGTGCCTTGTCCTGCTGGGATAACCTGGTGCTGGGGAATGGGCCGTGGGGCCTTGCTGCAGGTGCCTGAGCTCTTCTTGGGTTACTGCTGCTCCTCATCAGTATCAGCTTAGAGGAGCATGGGCTGTTAGGTGAGTGTGGATTGCTGGCCAGATGTTTCCCATCAGGAAATTTCCTGGGTTACAAAACTGCTGAGGATTTTGTAAGCCTCTGAATGTAAAGGCAGGGACTCTGTTTTTCCAGACACTGGAAAAAATTACATTGATTTTCACCCAACCAACCTCTTGCAGGACCTACTGGGTAATTTTTATATGGCATATTTATTTAATTCCTTTTATATATTAGTCTTAGGCTGCTGTATTATTTCCTTATTTGATTTTGAAAGGTCAGGAATCAAGACCAATTTACAGGGGGGTGGGAATTGAAAGAGACATTGAGGTGACATGCTGAGAACCAGTGATAACTGGTTCAGTAGCAGAGTTGCAGTTCTGAGGCCTCTGTGTCCAGCACCTCTCTCCTCCTGCAGGTTGTGCTCCCAAAGCATTACTGTGGTGGCTGGACCCTGGCTGGAGGCCAGCTGCCCACCAACCTGCTCTCCCACACCCCCTGCCTGCTCCCTCCACCTCCTCTCAGCTCAACCAGGGGTAAGAAAATAAGATGAAACTCGTGGGTTAAGACAAAGACAGTTTAATGAAAAGCAAAGCAAAGCTGCACGCCTGGAAGCAAAAGAAAACAAAGATTTATTCTCTGCTTCCCACCAGCGTGGGCACGGTCTGGCCCCTTTGCGGGAAGCAGGGCTCCAAACGCGTAGCAGTTGTTCCAGAGGACAAGCTGTGTGTATGTAGTGGAGGCTCCATTTATTGGAGAAAGCCTCTCCTGTTCATTTGGCCTGAAATGTTTCAAAGCATGGAGATCAGTGTAAAATTAAGCAGTTAGTTAATAATTATGTGGGTTTTCTATTCTTTTCAAGTATGCCTGACTTTAAGAAATGAATCTCTGCTAAAAACCCTCTTTAATTCCCCTGTGCCTTGTTTTCAGAAGGGTAATGGTGCGGATTGTGAAGCACAGAGCAGCATCTTTTAGGAATGTCAGCAGTCCAGTGAAGGACACCACTTCGCATCCCGGGTTCATACACATGAGGAAGTCTGAACAAGGAAAAGACCTACAGGTGAGTTCAGCTCTCTGGAGTACCCCAAAATACCTTTTGTTGTACATTAGCTTACTTGGAGCCAAACCCTTGCTCTGCTTTCTAGTTTTGCTCGCACGGGCGGAGCAGCAGCAGCTGTGGTTCAGTGTACATAGGTGCCTGTCAGATAGCTCCACATACAGCATTCAACCTGGGGTGCTCTGGTACCATTTCCTGACCAGGAGGAAAAGTTCTCGTATTTACTTCCAAAAATAAACTTGAATGTGATGGCACTTCCCTGGGGAAAGAGTAGTTGCCAGGACCAGTATTCCTAGTTCTTCTAGCCCCTGACTGGGCTTCTGACACTCAAGCCAGGTCCTGGCATTTGCCTTCATGCTTGAAGGAGGAAAAAAAGGTGTGGGGGGAGGGAACCCCTCTGGAAGTTCTCTTGGTACTGTTTCTATGGTCTTAAATTGCTCCTCAGTCCAACAATTCCTGATGCTCCAAAATTCTGCAGGTAAGAATTGTTCACCCATCGGCACGAGGATCGACCTAGAAAAGCCAGGGTGAGATCCTGCTGCTTCTGCGAGGCTGCGACTCCCCAGCAGGTGCTGTAGGGGCCCCGCTGGCCCCAGAGCCTCCCCGTGCTCCTCCTCCGGCCCAAGCCAACCATCAGCAGCTACAGGGGACACTCCAGGTTAGTCGTGTGTGTGGTGCTGCAGCTGTGGGGAACACCCAGCAGCAGAGAACCAGGCTCAACATGGAGCTGGCTCTTCTGGGAGAAAAGCCTGGAAAACTCACCTGGAAATGTCTTCAGTTTCTGTGAGCTCTGCAGCCTTGCTTGCTAGGAGATGGCCATAGTGTTCCTTTGTTCTTGTGTGGTTTTGCACACAGTAAACGAGACTGGCCTGTAACTGTCACATACAGCAAAGGCTAGTTAATTTCTTTACTGACCTATACCAGAAAATACTGGACAAACTGCATGCCTCTAGTCCAGGATATAGGCAAAATCTGTACCCTTGTGAAGGAGAGCAGAATTAGTTAATAGTGGGGTTACTGCTTTTAATATGAAGTTAGGGGAATTTCACAGCAAGGCTTCGAGGCTCTGTGAATTGGTGTAACCAAGGACTTCAGGGAAAGCCTCAATAATCCTCCAGCTTCTTACAGAGGCCAGAACTGGGATCTGACTCAAAGTTATATAAAGTCCAAAAGGTTTAATGTTACAGAACTGTAGGTAATGAAAGTGAGGAGGAGAGAGACCTTCAAGTCAAACTCTGGAGTCCTCACCTCACTGCAGCAGGGGAGGGAAGATGCCCCTTTTCGAAGAGATTGCAAAGAAACATTTACTGAACTAAAAAACCAGAGTAGAATCACTTCCTCTGCATCTTCTTTCCCTGTCCACCTCTTCTAAGAGAAAATTTCTATACAGTTTACACCAATAAATATATTTTTGACTTTTTATTTGAAAGAAATTGCTAAGAGCTTATATAAGCTTAAGAAAATAAAACATAAATAGTGAAGTCTTTCATTTGCAAGATTTCTTTAAGCAACTCTAAAACCAGAAATGAAATGTCTTTGAAAAAGACAACTCTATGAGAGAAACACATTTAAAATGTGTTAAGAAATATTAGTTTTATTTAACCAATTTTCACAGCTGAATATTTATTCTATAAAAACTTTACAGATTGTACAGTTTATATATAGTTCAAACTACTAGAACAAAAAAGTAGGTCCCACAGATGCAAAAATACTGTACCAATCCAAGGTAAAGGCAGATTTACACACTGTACAGCTCTCCACTGGGAAGGGGAGGTGGGTCAGTTCCAAGTAAAAACTTCAAAACTGTACAAAAATAAGGTTTGATTTCTTTTTTCATTCTTCATAATACATTCAATAAGATTGCAAGCACAGATACCCAAGTAATAATAGATATCTGCAGTCAGGAATCAATAACCACTCCTGAAAGGAATGCAAAATAGGTCTATTTACACAGGGCACTCTTTTACACCATACTATATATAGTGTATATTTAAAATAATAAAAAAGCATAGACAAAGAACATTAAACATCTAATATAAGGTACGTTTGTTGTTTTTTTTTTTAAAAGGTTTTTTTCTTTTACTTAATAGTGTGCCAAAAGAATTTTAACTTATTAAATAATATATTCTAAGTGAACCTAAAATTTATGAACAGAAAAATGCTTTTTTGGTGTAATACATCAATTAAACCAGCAAATAGGAAAAAAGAACCCAAACCAAAACCCAAACTGTATATAAAGTAGTATTCTCACCCAGCAACAGAAGCACTTATGTAGTTATTAAAAAAAACAAACAAAACCAACAAAAAAAAACAAACCCAGAGAGACTATTTAAAAACCCACTAAAACTAACTTATAACTTAGGATATTCATACATAAGATATTCAGTGATTCACTAATACTGCAAAACAAGCTTGTTTTGTTTTGTTTTTCTTCCCCCTTCCTTTTCCCCTCCCATTTCCCTTCCCCAAGAGACAGTGGTTTCTTCATGCTGTCTGGGTAAGAATTAGACATATTCCTGCCCCCTTCCTCCCACCCCTCTATACCTCCCCCCAGAACCAGCAGAGTGTTTCCTTAGCCTTAATCCTGAGCACACTCTCTTTTGGGGGATGTGTGGTGTTTCATCTCAATAGGGTTTAATTCCCTAAATGTTTAGAATGTTCCTTTACTTGAGGTATTTCAACCTTCTTCTGAGACAAGGCCGTGTGTCTCCGCTGACTCGTTGGGCAGTGAAAGCAAGGGCTGGCTAATACCCGTTTCAGTTCTGGATGCTAATGAAAAGGAAAAGTGTTCTTCCAGACTTCCCTGCCACACAGAAAATAATGCAACACCATTCACTTGGTAATCCATTCTCTATTTGATACAGTACTAGCCAAAGATAACAAAAACTAGAGCCTTTAGAGAGATGTTTGGTAGTGCACTCTATCTTAGCTTGTGTGTGTGTGTCTAGGTACACACCCTCACACACATTACATTATATATATATATATATATAAAAAAAAAAGACATATATATGCACACACCTACGCTTGTGTGTGGGTATATATATCTATGGAACAGTCAGGGAGAGGGGAGCTTTGTTCAAATTTCAGTCATACAGTACTTTTAAACCCCCTGACAAGAAAAGGGGAGGGGGGAGGGTCCACTCCTGTTCCCAGGCTGAGCAAGGGGTTGGTTTATAGAGGGTTTTAAAATGGGCGTGTTTCGTTTGCCCCGCTGTCCGAGAAATACAATTCCAGTGTCAATGGGCATCTCCTCAGAACTCATCGATTTTCTTCTGCAGGTATTTCAACATCGAGTCCATCCCTTGGGCCGAGCCCCAGATCTTCTTCAAAACTTCACACTCCTTTTCGTTCGCTTGTTCCAAGTCCACCTTCATGATGTTACGTACTAAAGCTTTGGATTCTTCAAGTACCTAGGCCAAAAACCCCAGGGAATTGGGTTAGTACGGCGTGAGAACTGAGCAGCACGCGCGTAGAGCGGTGTGGGGGCCAGTCCTGAAGGCCAGTGGGAACTCCAGCTTGGCAACTGCTGGCCATACCCTGACCCTAAGAAAGGTTCCTCAGCGCATCACTCGCGTAGCCTCACGCTGGGTTGTCTTTACCTTACACCAGCACAATTTACAGGTGCACAAAAATGTAGAAATAATCATAAAATCATAACTGTAAGAAAAACGTTTGTGTAGCTCTTCCTCCCTTTTGGTGAAGGCCAATCCTAGCGCTGCTATCCAGAGCAGGCCTGTCTTCTCCTCAGCGTGTAACGGAGACCGAAACAGTGCACGTGCTTTGCTCTTTAGAAAACAATCTGCTTCAAAACCCACGACTTGTAATGCACGGAACAGTTACATTTCTACTGCATCTCATAAGAGAGCGTCAAACATTGGTAGTTAATCTTGAGCAGCTGCACAGGCAGCCACACATGCAGGAGGTGTTACTCGTAAAACTGTAATTCCAATGTAAAGGCAAACATTGTATTTATTTCCTTGATAATTTAAATTATAACTCGAGACATTAAATTGTAAGATAACTCGAGATTTCTGTGCAGCTTTGAGGGCAAGCGTTCACATTGCTGATCAGTGTAAGTTGGTGTTGGGCAGCTGTGTTAAAGCCATACGCTGTCAAGAGCCCAGGGCTGTCTTCATGTTCTTAACCACCATGTACTAGGGCACAGGAGCGCCCTATAGTATGTAAGTATAGTGTATATATGTAGTATACAAGTATAAAGAAGACTCAGATACAAACTTTAAATCAATCCTCAACAGCCCAGAAACAAAAAGGCAGGCAAGAACGTGTTAAACCCCACTGCTATACTAAAATGTGGCCCTTGCTCCATGAAAATAATCCCTTTTTTAAAGGGTGTAACGCTGTAGCCTGGTGATACTTAATTCTTATTAATCTCATCGTAAAAAGGTTTTGTAAGAGAATAAAGGAAACTTACAACTGAATTACACGTGACAAGTTCCTTAATTCGAACCATGACTTCTTGCGTGAACGTTCCCGGCCAAAACACTTGCGAGACGAGTCCTTTGGCACAAGCCTCCTGCGCGGTCAACTTCCTCCCACTGAACAACATTTCATTGGCCTGGAGGGATAAAAAGTTACTTCTGGTATGAAATGTAATGAGACAAAAACTCATTAAAGGAAAAATGTTCAAAACAAAGAAGGAAAATGCCTGCACTGTTTGAAATGGGTTTGTTACAGCTCTTCCAACTATCAAGTAATAAAGACAAAGACCTTCCTAGAGACAGCTGGTCAGTGTCGGTGGCTGTACTACAGCAGCAGGTATGAAAAGACAGAGGACTGTGATCAAGGGCCAAAGGTGACCGTGTCTGCTGCCATCTCCCATCCCTGAGCTCTACCTGTCTCCAAGTGCTGCTGACTGGATTAGCTGAGCACGTGGCACCGGGCTCTAACTCCTGGCACAACAGCAGGAACTCCTCAGCTCGCCCTTCCCCACCACCGCAGCTGCAGCAGCAACAAAAGCTTTGCCAAAACGTCTACAGTATCTGCAAGTGACAAAGGGAACCCGGTTTTGGGAGCAGACCTCCTGGGAGCTGCCACAACACTTCAATATTTTGCGACTACATTTTTTTTTAATACTGAAAACGTCTGAAACCTAAATATGTGGTTTATTTTCAGCACTTCTCAAAAGCCTTCAGCAGTACTGCAATTACGATGCAACGTTTCAAGGGTCTTCTTGGAACGTGGTCCCCAAAGGCCACTGAAGCGAGCAGGAGATATGCCAATTTCTCAGCAAATTCCTAGAAAATCAGCATTCCAGTTTTATTCAGGAGCTCAATATTGAACTGATAAAATCCTTTCAAAAGCTGATTTAACAATCTTATAAAAAATAGCCCAGTATTTAAAAGATCTTTTACAGAGTTTAAAGGTACAGACCAGAGTTCTACAATCTGTGGAATAAGGTGAGCTCTAGCTCTGTAAATCCTGATTTGTAACTGTCACTTCACTTTGTATCAGCTCCCCCATTACACCACCATCCTACAGCCATTTACACCTAGACTTTAATTCTGCCTTTAGTGAAGTTTCTGAAACAGTTAAACTTTTTGTCTGGAGACAGCCAGGGAAGATGAAAAAGAGTAACTATCAACCTCAAAAAAAAGTTAAATTAATAAAAATCAATTTTACTGCTTCTTAATGACTAATTTACCTTGAAAATATGACCGAGCCACCCCTGGACTCTTGGGTTATGGCACATGAGGCTGTTCTAAAGCACCCAAACCCGGCAGGGGGCAGGAGGCAATTCTGCCTCTGCTGATGTTTTCTGGAGATGTTGGCAATTCCTAGAGCAGCCCGCAGCTACCCGTCCTGGTTCATCCACTTCCTGGAGGGAACGTTCCTGCTGCTGCCGTTTTACACAGGGAGGAATTGGACAACTCAGAGGTCTGATTCTTGCCCCTCTGTAATGAAATACGAAGCCTGGCTTCTACTGGCATTTAGCTGCTGCCTCCCAGCGCGTTAGGGGTGTTCTGCCTTCTGTGAAAGCCAAATCAATCCCACACTGTTGGCTGACTATCACAGCTACGCTGCGCAACTTTCCAGTTCTATGCAAGATGCTGACCTGACACACTGGCCCCGAATCACCGATACACACCTTTGTCTAAGGACAAGAATCATTCTCCTAAGGAGATATGAAAAAAAAAATAATTAAAAAGTCCCAAAATAATTTAAAAAGCCACTGAACATTTCTATCAAAGCTCAAACCATGAAGTCAGTCTAGCTGGGACTGTCAGACACGTCACCCAGCTGGCCCGCTCTGCACATCCTTCACACGTAGCTTTGGTAGCAAGGATACAAACGAACGCTTCAAAACGGTAACCGGTTTTTCTAAGCTCCAGTACCAAGGGCTGTGTCTCCCGACCCCGAGAGCCACCAGTGGTGCTGGTGCAGCCGCCTCATCCTGCGGCCTGAACACGGCCTTGTCCGCAACCCGTGCATGGCAGGAGCGCTGGCAGCAGCGCTCTCAGGGGACGGGCTCCGAAGGGAAACATTTTGCTCTGGCACCGTCACTTGTGCTTTGTGCGCGGCGGCTGCCGGAGCCCTGGTGCTGCCCGTGTGTCTGCTCACAAAGCCCCGAGAACTACGGCCCGGCCCTCGCAGTCCGCTGGTGTGAGATGCTCAGTGACAACTCTCAGTTTCAGGGACTTCCCTGGGCATCCTCTGGTCTCTTCTATGGCTCTGGGTCCCCTTCCTGCCAGCCAGCAGGAGCTACCTGCTGTGGAGCACCTAGGCCAGGAGGCGGCTGCCGTCCGTAACACCGAGACCCCTGCACTGCACCCTTACAGGAACGGGAATCCCTTGCGACCGACGGGAACGCAGAACAGCTGCTGCCAAGAGTGCTGGACACCAACAGGGCAGCCCAGCCTGGGAAGCTGATCACGAGGCTCCTGGGCCCAATTATATCCAGGACCAGAAGAGCAGAGTGCCACCTCCAGAGCAGACCCACAGCAACACACCTCCCCTTCATCTCTACAAGAAATGGAGTCTTTTCAAAACTCAAAAACCAGGCTTAAGAAACCTCCTAAACCCCTTGGTATTTCCAATACAGCGCAGCACTGGCACTGCAGAGGGTCGAGCACAGGGTGAGAACTGCACTGTTTTCCCCTTTTTGCACTGCATATGATGAAATAGCATCACTGGAAGTTTCGGTTTCAGTCCTTATGGTGCCAAACGAGCATTCACAACACACAACAGACTACTCTAGGGAAGAGCTTCGCAGGTTTTTATACAACTTTTGGAGAAACAAAGGGTAACAACCACAAGTCTCTGGAGGACAGGGATGGGATGGATTGCATGGATGGATGGATGGATGGGTGGACAGATGGATGGATTGATGGATGGATGGCCAAATAAAAAGGGAAAGGAACAATCAGTAGTTTGAAACATGCTAAGATATTAAAGATACTCTTATAACTGTTCATCTATTTCACCTTTTCTGTTCTCTTCTCATAACTAAATCCAGACATCACAGTTACTGATTAGATCTGTTCAAACTGATGCTTTAATACATCAAAGTCTGTATTTTTAAATCGGTAATAGGGGGAAAACTGGCTTTTATAGACAGAGTAATTTAGGAAGAAGAGGTGTGGCTACAAGCACTTGTTTCATACTGGTACTATTCAGCCTGGGACTGGAAGGGGACACAGGGCTAACAGTTTTCAAAGAACCCAGCATACAAAGTAGCAAGCGAGGTGAAAATCATACCGTAAGAGATTTTTAAATTGCTTTCTGTTAAAATTGATACATCTGTTTGGAAAGCAGGGAGAGTCAATAACATCTGGCTCACGTTCGCAGCAACACCGCAAAGCCTCACCATTTTGTTCTCAGTCCAGCAAAACTGTAGCACAAGAGTGAAAAATGCCATCCAGCCCCTGCACAGCCAGCCGGGTGAGCACCCGCAGGCACACCGAGCGCCACACCCCGTGCTGGGTTGGGCCCCAGGGTCTGGTCCCCACAGGGCAGGCATGTCCTGGCACGCAGGATGTGACCCTTCTGCCACCGCAGGGTCTCGGGTGCCCGTGAGGCGGGGTCAGGTCCCGTGCCCGGTGCCCGCTCTGCGCACGCAGGTGCTAACGGCACGGGGCAGGGAAGCTGTGAATACCGGTTCATCACAAAAGGTTTTCATGAGAGAAAACACAAAACCAAAACACAGAAAAGGCAACGCTGCACAGGTGAAAAGTCTCGAAATCCCTGGGTACGTCATCCCAACCGCACCGCGAAGCCGTCAGCCCCTGCAAGCTACTTACAGAAGCCAGGCCCATTATCCGGGGGAACGTGAGGGACGAGCAGCCATCCGGGCTCTGCCCAAAGGTGGTGTAGGGTGTCTGGAACCAAGCCTTCTCGTTGGCCCACACCACGTCGCACAGCGGCAGTATCGACGCTCCCAGGCCGATGGCCGGGCCGTTCACTGCTACAATGATGGGCTTCTTAAACTGAATGAAAGTATTTACAAAATTCCTGCAGGGAAACAGAAACGTGCTCACTACAGATCTAGAGAGAGTAAAACCAGCCCCTGAAACCTCAGTAACAATTCATCTCCGCAGCGACGGCACCTTCACACCCACCCTGCTGCCCTTCCAGCCGTGGCTGGCTCGGTGGGTGGGGAGAGCAGTGGACAGCAGCTTCCCCAGCTGAGTGTGAGGCTTTGGGCACTGTCTGCTGTGAGGCTCTCACAGACAAACCGTTGCTAGATGAGCAGGTGGCGAGGTGGGCTGGAAAAGGCCCGAACAGCCAGCCCAGAGGGTGGTCACCATTTGCACAAAGTCTGGCTAGAGACCAGCGATCAGTGTTTCCCACCAAGGGGCCAGTGCTGGGTCCAGTACTGCTCAACAGTTCCTTCATGACCTGGAGGATGGGGCAGAGAGCACCTCAGCAAGGTTTAGTATCATCCATGAGCCAACTGTGCCTCCAGTCAGGCTTTGCACGTCACAAGGCCTTTCTCAGGACACGGATATTGATAACAGCATAACCTGGGTCTCTGAAGGGACACAGATACTCTGGGAGCGCACACGGGCTAATCCAAGGGCCCAGGCCCTCAAAACTTGTGTTCAAATGATGAGTGACTTGTTCATACTGTTCAAAGAGGTCTCTCAAAACCCCACACCTTTTTCCATATATTTCTTCCAGCTGATGGTGGTTCAGCTCATTGTGTGTAAAGGTCAGGGCTGCTGCCCAGCGCTGGGACGCTGTTCCCTGGCATTCCTTTGCTCCTCTGGAACAGCCACCATCCCACTGCTCTGGCTGCACTACGTGAAGTTACTCACTCAACGCACAGCTTGTAGTTGTGCACGTTCCATTTGTTTCCCTGAAACCCTGCGGCTGTTTATCTCTTCAGAATTGGTTTCCACACTACCAGTTTCCATGGTTAGATTTTAGTAGTAAAAATAACGATTCATGAAATGACAACCCAAACAGACAGGGACACAGAGAGGTGCTGCACCTTCTAATCGCACACCAGGCAAATGTCTGAGATCTTGTTGAATTAGAGGCTTTTGGGATGAAAAAAGCCAAAGCAAGGCAGCCTGCACGGCCAGGTGACCGAGGGTGGCCGTACGCACCTAATAGCTTCTGCCATCTTGGTGCTCTCCTTTTTCCTGTCGTCTGTCAAGCGCCGTATAAAATAAATAAAATCGAGACCGCAGCAGAAAATGCTGCCGACCGCGCTGAACAGCACCAGCTTGCTGTCATCTGCAGCTGCTGTGTTCAGTGCACTTTGGACTTCCTTCATTACCTGAAAAATCAAAAGGCCATTAGACTGTTTTTCTTCCATCGTTAAAAAGCAGCATACCAGCTCCCTTCCCCTCCTCCCCCCAGGAGATCTTCCACATCTTTAATTATTCCTTAGGATCCACCCAACCAGTGGATTAGGAAAGTTAACTTTTTTCATTAGCCCAAAATAAGAAAGTTTAAAAAAAAAAAAAAAAAAAAAAGGTATTAGAATCTTTGCCTTTCAAAAATGTAATTAGACTAAGCTAATGAACTCATTAGGAAGAGCTCCGAGCCGCTGCAGCTCCAGCACCCCAGCAGCATTTCCGTGCCTCGGACAGCAGGTGGCACATGCAGCCAGCTGAGGAACAGACCCGCCGCTCCTTCAGGAGAAAGCTGTGTTTGGGGTTGCACTTTGTGCCTCAGACGGTGCATCTGCTTCCAGCCCTGCCGAGTTCCACCGCCAGGCAGCAGCGCCCGGAACGCCTCGCAAACAACGCCCCGTTTCCCTTCCGCTTGTGCCCCAGCGACAGGAGCGAGGCAGAGACCGTTCCCGCAGCCCCTGCAGCCATCCCTGCCCCAGAGCAGAACCGTTCTGACCTCTGGGTTTAGCGAGTTGTTTTCGGATGACTTTGTGGACAGCAAAATGTGCGTGAACCCGTCCTGCTTCCTGACGACAATGTCCCTGTACCGGTACGCGCTCTCCGTCTGCCTCACGCTGAAGCGCAGCCTTTTGTCGAAGGGCTGGTCCCGCCGGTCCTCGAGGAACCGCCGCTTCCCGGCCGTCACCCCCGTCACCGAGCTCTGGATGTTGGCCGTGCCGTTGGCTGCCAGCGCCTCCATGAAGGTGGATGTACCTGCAAGCAGTCGGAACAAAGGCGTCCCGTTAATTACACGGATTAGCCCAGCAGTTTGAAAGGCCCTGAGCACAAAACCACAACAGTCGTAGTGAGAGCACCCAGCCGACATCAACCTCGGTCCCCGGGCACTGACTGAGATGTTACAGCCACTGCACAGAGCGGAACTGAAGTGACAACGGGATCCTACACATTCATTGCACAGTTGGGAGACAATACATTTTAGAGGAGCCGGAGAGAGCGATCCTCAGCCACTTGGCTTTGGAAGGGAGGGAAGGTGCCTCTAACGTGCCCTTCAGCAGGTTAATGCTGCCTCCCCTTCCAACAGCACCCGGACTGCACAGAGAAAGCAGAAGCCTTGCTTCAAACACCATGAGAAGTTAATACACAGAAGAAAGCACCACCTACAATAAGCCAAATAAAGAACGTGATTGACAAGATCGTCTAAAGCACTTGAGGGAGAAGGGGGATGGAGAAACAGGCGACTCCTCCGAGAGGGAAACGAGGCCCGTGCAGCGATGGGTGCTCTAATGGGTTCATAGACAGGGAGATATTTCTCAAGTCTAAACAATGTTTGCTATTAGAACTGGCAAATAAGAGTATTCTGTCTCCCTGGTCTGGTTCCCAGGCACTCAAACAGGCAGGATTTGAAGGCACGAAGTAAACAGGCCGCTGGTTCCTCCTGGCACAGGAGGGGCACTCTGTCTGTGCTCCGCCTTAGAAACACAACGCCAAATCATCACCTCGGATCTACAACCCAAATGCACCCTAAAGTCTCCACAGAAAACCTCCATCCAATCTCCAGGTTAAAGGCACAGAGCATGGTGGAGGAGGGGTCAGGAGTGCTGGGAATGGTGGAAAGGTGCCTCACGGGCCTGGCTGGAACATCCAGAGAGGCTTCTCCTGCAAAGTGAGGGCTGAGACCTTGTTAAAAATCTACTGC
>WTSP01012155.1:0-84161 GCA_025331215.1 Actenoides lindsayi
AGTCATAACACGGGTGTGTTATCAACACCCTCCAGCTCCCAGTACTGCAGCATAAGGGCTGGATGGGGAAAAGCAGCCCAGCCAGACCCATTGCATGTGTAGACTTGAAAATAAAATTTCTTAGGATTCCTTTCAATTCCCCTTACATAAAATTTTGACCAAATTGAATGATTTTGTGCCTGGAAATATCTGTTGTTGTCGTTGGGGAAGTGATTTTATTCAAATATAAGTGTGTAATTCTTTTGAGTGTCCTTGCTATTGGAATTAAGTCTATAATCATGTTAGTTGTTCTCATTTTAATTGTGCCTACTTACATATACAGGAAAAATCAATACTTTTGAGATGCAACTGAATTAGATTTGTGGAATCATATATCCACCTGTGTCCACATGGTGTATAACCTTTAGTGTACAATCCTTAACATATATCTAACATGATGAAACTTGATTTCCTGATACCAGGGAGATAAATATTTATAAATGCTTATCTCTGTTCAATACTCAGGAATATGCTGTCTCATAATTATTTGTGCTTTCTTTCAAGATTGATGGTTCTTTAGATAAAAATATTACTGTTGTGATCAATGGCTTTAATTCAGAACTGCAATACGGGCAGTTTAGTGGCTGGGGTTTTTGTTTTGTTTTCGTTAAACAATTGTCTTTGGTTTCTGGAGGGAGCTTAAGGTACATTATATACGTGATATGTAATATATCTAAGCCAATTTGGAACTGCATCTGTCTGCTTAATCCAGTCTGGAAGAAGTATAATTTCAGACAGTGCTGTTGCTGGATTAGCCAAGATACTAAAGGCTCATCCTTCCAACTAAGGGGGATGGTGTTGGCTGGTTCTTTTCTCTGGGAAACTTCTGTTCTTTGGGGCCTGACATAATGCTTTTTCAGGCACACCTGTCTGTATAGGCATTAGTGGGGGCCGAAGCAGCTGCCGATAGGATTTGCACATTAGAAAGATAGAATGGCAGTGACATCACCAGTTCTGAGACTAATTAAAGTAACAAACAGGGAAAAGTATGGAAGCATCATATTCAGTCATTTAATAGCTT
Source organism: Actenoides lindsayi (assembly GCA_025331215.1). Taxonomy (NCBI): domain Eukaryota; kingdom Metazoa; phylum Chordata; class Aves; order Coraciiformes; family Alcedinidae; genus Actenoides; species Actenoides lindsayi. Next base: position 1,061 of record WTSP01012155.1, read on the forward strand.
GGGTTTCTTTTTTAAAATATGATAACCTGCAGTTTCTGGATAATACCGCCTAGCATGAACTCTATATAAAACTGAATTAATCTTAAATGGGAAATAACACACTTTCTTTCCCCCCACTATATTTCTTAAATTGATTGAAAGTGGGGATAAGGACTTGGCGTGGCTTTAGTGATATTCAATTATTCTCCTTCACAGTTTGTAACTGAAAGAGAAAAGAGAATCTAGCTCCTAAGATCAACTTGATTCTGAATTTCCTTTCTGAGAAAGGACAATGAAATACCTTGTATTGTTGGGATTTTTTTTTCTCTTATTTATTTGCATTAATACATTTACTTTGCAGGAATACTGTTTTCATGATATAGTCTCACCAATGCTGGCTGAGGTGAAGCTTCCTGTGTCTTGGGGAGAGCATGTATAAAAGGAATGACCTCATGGCCAATGTGATGGTCACCTCCGCCACTCCAGAGGTACAGTTCCTTGGCTTTTATTTTATATTATATATTATATATATCCTTTGCTAAAACAGAAATTCTGGTGTGTTTCAGAAGCCCTTTCCACTACTAGTCCTGCCAGTGTTTTTTCTTATGAAGGATGTGGTATTTGACAACAGATTAATTTTAGAACACTTCATGGTTCTCAGTGTTCACAATCAATTTTATTATTGTTGTTGATAATTTCTCAATTAGTTTTAAATAGCATTTTTTACCTGTTACTCTATAACATGCAGCAGGTGTTTATTATTAATGAGTTGAGCAATGTAATGTACCATCAAAATGGAGCCATTCAGAAACATTACAGTTGATTCTTTTTGTGGAATTTACTAGTCTACTAGTAAGAAAGTGCTCTGTAAGATTTTGTTCATTTTAAGCTTTTGTATCCTTTGGAGACCAGGCAGCTCTATTGTGCTGTTTCCAAAAACTACCTAGTTCCATGTTGAGCTGCCATGCACAGTTGACAGCTTGTGTTTCTAGGTCCAGGGTCACCAACAGAAGACTACTTGAGAATTAGTTACCCTATCGAGTTTTCCTAGTTTTTTGCTTTCTTACAATGTTATGATGAAATATTGCAAATCAGCTACAGTAAAACGTGCCTAGTAAAGTATATGTTTTAAATGTATGATTTGAGGTATTTTTATCTTTTTTAAAAAAAGGTAACATTTTGATTAAATTCTTCCCTGCTTGAAAATTTCTACTTCTTCATCTCTTAAGACAGCTGAAGAGCTGTGTGAAGCAAGTTTTTCCATTGTAGTGGTGCCTTTTGCACGCACAGCTTGATCCTATCAAAGCAGTTGTCCTGATTTTCATGAAACAAATAGTCTGTTTCAGTAGTGAGCTGATCTTTATAACAAAACAAAAATAAGTAATACAGCTGTGCTTTGCAGAAGGTACTTTTCTCAAACATAGTATAAATGCTCTCAGACCTAACAAATATAGCTTTCCATTCTGTCAAGATGGGGGACATTTGAATTGAGTATGTAAACACAGTTTTTAAATTCATATTGGTAATAATTTAAAAAAATCCAACTTTCTCACACTGTTTCCTTAGAACAGAAATATCTGTCATAGATCAGAGCATAAGAAGTCTCCAGGGTAAACCCAAAGATTCTTCTAATCCATTATTTTGCCTCTGTTAGTGGCCAACAGCCAATGCTTGAAGAAAGACACAAGACCAGTGCAAGCCCAGGAAACATCCCACCAGTACCATCCTGGCCACAGCTGTTTGCAACCCAGGGACTTCTTGAGGGGAAATCATATTTACCTAGTCCCCTGTTGGAATTTGTGTAATCTTTTAGTTTATACAGAATGCCATAACAAACTGTTTTCCAGCTTAACTACATGTGTGAAGACCTATATCCTCTTATTTATTTAAAATTCATCTCTAATTTCAACTGATAACCCCTTTTTCTGGTGTTACATAGAGATCATTCCTTTCTTTACTCTCACTTATTTTGTTGGTTATTGTACTACTTCCGCCCCAGTCCACTTCCTCTTTTCTAGCCTGAAGATTTCTAGCATAGCCAGTCTGTCTTTGTAAAGAAGCTGTTCCACACCTGTGATCATCTTTGTTGCCTTGTTCTGAAACTCATACAGTTCTTTATCTCTTTTAAGATGGAGAATAATATAACATGTATTCCAGGTTTTGGTGCACCATGGATTTATGAAGGAGCGTTTTTCTTTTCTGAATTTGACATGAAATTCATAATTCTGCAGATAAGCCTACTATTTTTTCTTTGTAGGGTAGTAGCAGCTCAGATTCTCTGGAAGGGCGAGGTTCGGACTATGCCAATAAAAGCTATGATGCGGTTGTATTTGATGTGTTGAAAGTAACTCCTGAGGAGTTTGCTGTAAGTAGAAATGGTTTGGTTATTTTATTTAAGCTTGTACAATATTCAGGGTTTGCAGGGTATTAAAAAATGAATAAAAATTTTAAATGAACTTCCAGTGTTCTTGAAAACAAATTTCTGATTATATAAACTTCAACAAAATAAGCATATCTTGGGATTTAATCATTCAGTATTGACCTGACACAGCATATTTGTGTTTTTTGTATAAATCCATTTGGAATTTTTCTAATGTTTTAGAAGATGCTAGTAGAGGTTTAAAGATGTTAGTTATCCATAGTCTGAATTTTTTTATTATTTTTTTTAAATTGAAACCACAAATACTTTTTCTGCTGAAACATCAGTTTCTCAGAAAAGTCGGCTGCTTAAAAGTAGGAAAGAAGCTTGTGGAGATGAAAAAATTTACATTCCTTAATAACAGGTTTTCATTACTAAACTGAAAGCAAAACTACAGTTTTGGCAAAAATCCAATACAGTTCTTGTGCTTAAGTGCCTTCTTTTGAATTTATATGTTAACTTGCTGTGTAGCAGGAATGAATGAGAATGAAAGCTATTGAACCTAGTTCAATGTTTCCATTAATTTTCTGGGCATCAAAATGATGTTTCCCTCATTTGTCATAAGATGGTATAATACCCATTTACAAGAGTCCTTTCAGTTTGTCACTTTGGAACAAATTCTGAGTCTTTTTAAACCATTAAACTGTTTTAAACAGTTAAATGAGAGCTGTTGATAGATAAAAATGTAAAATATTTGGTTGGCGAATCTGCATAAACTCAGTTAAAAAATGGCCTGATGCTTTTGCTCCTGTTCATCTGAGTTCAGATGGTCATTGCCAAGGACTACCTTCAGAAATAAATGGAGCTTCAGTGTAAACAGAAAAATAGAGAGATCTGGTTTCATCTGAGGAGACTGAATGCTAAGTCCCAAGACAGCCCAGAACATAGTGTGTAGTCTATACCAGCAAAAAAGAGTATGTGGTGATCTCAGAACTGCATTTGTAAAATGATCAAGCCAAGATAAGGTTGCTTTTAAGTTACAACTCATCGGTTTTCTATCATATTCATAATTCCTACTGCTGTTTGAGAGGGAAGAATGTAGATGAGGTTCTTGATTTAATAGTACACTTTGAAAATATAACCATATGTGCGCGGACACTCTTATGCCATTGTAACATATCTTTGAACTCTAAAGTTGCTTTTCTCTCTCCCGTTCCACTTGCCATCTGTGGCCGTGAACAAAACAAACAAACAAACAAAATCTACCAACCCTGAAAGAAACCAGAAATGGAAATGTGTGTCTGTAGGACTGGCAGTGAGGCTTGAAAAAAGATCACATGTAAACCCTAGTTGTAGGGCTGTTTGTTTGGGGTTAGTTTGTTGAGGTTGATTTGGTAATACAAGTTTTTAACACCAAAGCTTTCTTAGCCAGAGTAGCCATCCTCCTTGTGCCACATTAAAACCTTTTCGCTGGTTTATCCTCCTCTTTTTTTTTTTTTTTTTTTATTGACAGCTCAAGTAATGTTGACTGCTTCTGTTCCATCCAGAGAAGTGAATAATTTCTTTCAGTGAATAATAGCAACCAGTAAATTATACATAACATTTTTTGTTACTCAAGACTGTAGTACTCTGAGTGTTTTAGATAACTTTAAACAATTCATCAGGGGAGAATGAAGGAAAAAAAAAAGTGAATTTAAGTACTTAGTACCATTAGGACAGAGATCTATAGAAGGTGGGATAGCTCTATTGAATGTAAAATTTTAGAGAAAGGGAACTGAGCCAAGTTAAGGTCATTTCCAAATTTGGTGTGTTGTGTTCCTTTTTAATATTTAGAGGCAGAAGAAACATTCACAGGTGGTAATCACACATAACAAAGTCCAGCATTTTGTCAATAGTGATGAATTTTGCGTTCACCTTTTTGGGATCTTAACAGAGACTCACATACAGAGTTTTCCTCTTAAACTGCTGTAGGTATTGAAAACCTTAATTTAGTTACAGCCCACAAATATAAGAGAATGTAGCGACACATTACCACTCAGGATGGTGAAGTTTCTGCTTGTGGTGTGTCAGCCTGGAAAGGGGAGGCTGAATTTAGGATTGCTCAGTTCTGGGATATGGAGACAATGTGGCTGTATGGATTGTAGTTCCTGAAGGACAGGTGTAAATATGTGATTGTTAGCTCTTAGAATTCTGAATAATGTAATACAATCTTTATTGCAGAGCCAGATTACATTGATGGATATGCCAGTATTTAAAGCTATACAGCCTGAGGTAGGTTTTCTTAAATTGTCTGCTTACATCTTTGGAATTCAATGCCTGAGGAAACATAACCATTTAAATAATGTTTTTTCTTTCAAATATGCTCAAATTCTTGCACTGCACTAATATTTTTATAGGCTTATTCCTTGTTAGCACTGTGAATGTGTAACCTGGCTTAATTTACTTTGATTTGTCATGTATTGACAAAAGATAATTACTGTGCTTTTCTGGAAGTCTCCCTGTCCTGTTTTGTGGTGAGTATTTCTTCAGGATAAATTCATCAAATGTCAAAATTCCCTATTCTCTAGTTTGTTTTTTTTAAATCCTGGAAATTGCAATCTCCACAAATTTCAGAGTTTTCTTGCGTACTTGATGGGAAAGTTTCTTGTGGCTGTGTGCATTGAGGAAATTGCCTGCATTCTTTCATACTAAAAGATGAAGTGTAATTCTAGAACATAGTGCATTTTAGCAGTATGTTCCTATTTAGTCCAAATTTTTAAACAAACAATTTTACCATGCACAGAATTTTCCATTGTTTCACCCTAGCCAACTGCTTAATATCTTTCAGTTATTGACCTCTTCCACTTTCTGATAAATGCAATTTTTGCTGTCCCTAGTAGGATTTGAGATTCATAATTTCCAGACTCTCAAGACCAGATGCACAATGATCGTGTGGAGAATCTGCCTTGGCAGATGTGAATTGGCATTTTTATCTGCAGAAGGCTTAAATATTGGAAGATAGGATACAAAATACATTTGGAACTGGAAATGCTTTTGCTGCTGCTCACACAAGAGCATGCAGACCTCAACATCTTGAGTGTGTGTTCTGTTCATCAGAATATACAAAGTGCTTTTCAGAGGCAGAATTCTCTTTGGCTGACTCTGCTTTTTCATGTGAAGGCGCTTAAAGTTAATAGTGTACTTTTGGCAAGTTGAACAACATTTTGATTGATACTGAAATTTGTGGTTCTAAAAACAGAAGAGTGATTTAGAACTGGTGTTACAGAGAGCTCATTTCCAGTATGTATGTATCGGCCAGTATGTATGTATCAGATCTGAATATAAAGACTGTATAGATGTGTTAGCATGAATCTGTAGTTAAAGAGCTAGGCTGTCTAAATATGCTTGGAACTGCCTGAAATTACTATTGGAAAATGGATGCTTTCTTTCTGGCTAAATCAAATTTGTAGTTATAATTTCAAATTTCTTTTGATGAATAATTTAATATGGTTTATATAAGGAGAAAATAATTAATTTAGGTCCTCGTGTGCATTTTATACTTCCCACAGGAATTTCTACTGTTTATTTTGCAGTTTGTGCTGTAGACTACTGGGATTTTATTATGCATTGAAATTGATTAGTGGCTGTTATGGGTATATTACAGGATTTGTGATTTTTCTTATTAGTTTGAGCTGGGTTGACTTTGGAGTGGTCATCATAATGAAAGAGTATTCAAAAATTTGTTTTGTACACTGTGACTGAACTATGCAGCTGACTGGCAACTTTTTGCTTTATTAGCGCCAAAGTACTGATCTGTATTCTTAAGTACATGTCACATTTCACTCAAGTTTGGCTAAACCCTCACAGATTAAAAAACAGCCCCAAGAAAAAGTTCTAACCCTAACCTTCTGTCCACCAGAAGACTGTAAGACTGTTACTGTCCAGCCTTTTTCAAATGATAGAATCTCTCAGACTGAGAATCACGTATGAAGACTTCAGGGTTTTTTAATTTAGTTTGTAACTACTGTAAACGATAATATTACAATTCCAAAATTGTGTTCTTTAAATCTATTTTGGTTTTTATGAAAATATGAGAGTGAATATGCTAAACTGTGGTGTGTTCATGGAAGTTTTACTAACTGTAGTAATGAGGATGACATTTAGGAACAATGGCTAGATTACCATCTCTGGTTGCACAGCTGAATTTTGTACTCTACTTCTAATATTGCTTTATTGATATGTTTTGTCTTAGCTTCGGTTTTGAACCAGATAAGTTTATATACAGATTTATTCCCGTGTCACCTGAGTTGCTCAGACAGGGGAATCAATGCAGAATGAAACTTCAGAGACATCAGTTGAGGCTGATTGCATTGTCTCTGTGTATCTAAATAATGATATCTCTCTTTTCTAGTATCAGGAGAATATATGAATTGCATCATTTATGTATATCAGGAAAACACAGAAGTGTTTGCCTAGACTAGTTGTCATCAGATTGGTGCCTTGGACTGGTTTTAGTAGTTCATCTGATAGATGCTTCTGTCATGCATCAGTTTGAACACTTCTAAATGTTTTTAAACATTACTGATTTTAATGCAATTTTTAAATGTGCTTCCTAGGAACTAGCCAGCTGTGGATGGAATAAGAAGGAAAAACATATTCTCACTCCAAATATTGTTGCCTTTACCAGGAGATTTAACCAGGTAAATTATTTGATTACTGTGATAAACAAGTACTGTTTGATAGTTGTTTCTGATTATAAAATTAAATAGAACTACTCTTATGAATTAAAATTTAAGGATTAAGATTTTTCCAATGGCAGTTCCTGTTTTCAGTTGCTTTGTTGGTATTTTTATATTGTTCATCTAGATCATTGGTTCCTACTTATTAGTTCCTAATAATTTTTGCTGTTAGGGTACAACATTCACAATTACTTTCCTTTTTTTTTTCTTTTTCCTCTGTTTCAGCTGTTTCATTCAGTTATCTTAGTGTTGCCTCACTTCTCTACCTATGTCTTGTATTCAGTGATAATACTTTTGGGTAATTACAGCTATACAGATGAAAATTCTTGGGATTGGAACTCTTTTCTTTGCTTACCCTGTTTTTTTCCTGGAGCATTGTGAAAGTTTGCAAATATTTCATCTTAATAAAGTCCTTTTTTTGTAAATTCACTTATGTGTTTACTTCATAGGTCAGTTTTTGGGTTGTACGAGAAATATTAACAGCACAGACCTTAAAAATAAGATCAGAAATATTGAGCCATTTTGTGAAAATAGCTAAAGTAAGTACAAATTTCTTGTACTATCATTCAAGAATCTTATTTCTTTTTTGTTTGTTTCTGCACTACTCCTATGAACCGTTGCTGGATTACAGAGTGTAACATTATTTTTTAGCGTATCTGCTATGTTGTACCACATAAATAAGATAAAGGTATGGCATCTGCTGTTTTTACTTGGTTAAATAAAAACACCTGGTTCAGTGTGACTTGTCTTGTACTTTTGCCTAACAAGTTTAAAAGTGGCTTGTCTTGTTGATAGCCAGCTGTGTGTTGCCAACACTGAACATGGTTGTAAACTGTTCTGTTTGTTTCCCGATTCGAACTTACCTTCTATGGAAAGAAAACTTTCTTCTAAAACAGCTGCTGGGGGACTTGTATTCCTACTTGTAACATGTAGTTGCTGGTATAAAGTACCGCTATTAAAGCTCAGTTATTGTAATGAGTTTGAGCACTGCATTTTACAAGTAATTCTAAACTTAAAAACAAAATTAATTCTTTATTTAAACAAATATTTTAAGTATTATCTCTTTTGATAGCAATGTGTTTTGAGTAATGGTCAACATAGAGTGAATTTAAAATACACTTAAGTGAGGAAAATTTGTCCTGTAAAACAAATTACAGAATTTAAAGTTGTATTAATTCTCAAAGGGCCATCAGTGTCTTTGGTTGATGTTTTTGGTTTGACTTAATTTTTAATTTCAAAAATACTAATTTTCAAGAAAAATGCCTCAATTTTTGTCCACATTTTCTGTTCCTGAAGAAACAGCTTTAGAAAATAACAAAATCAAATTAAATACAGTTTGTATTCTCACGACTGAAATGCCTGTTGTTTTGAGGGGTATATTTGGAAAATTTGCAACTTTTAAGGTGATCTTAAGAATTTTTGCATATTGACAGCATTGGATAATGTTGTTGTCTGTACCCATTGATGAGAAGTTTGTATTTTGTTAATGCTACTTGGAGATTAACTAATCCTGCTTTCCTTTTTGATGTGCTTAAAGTTGTTATTCCTTTTTTTTCAGAAGCTTCTAGAACTGAATAACCTTCATTCACTTATGTCTGTGGTGTCAGCACTGCAAAGTGCACCTATCTTTAGACTGACCAAAACCTGGGCTGTAAGTTATTCCTTGACTGTTGTATTTTCTGTCTTGTTTGAATTCTGAGGTTTTCTGAACTCTTCTGAGTTGCTGGAATTGCATGCTCTTTATATTCTTCTTCTTTGTGATGCCACCATAGCAGGAGTAGTGATCTGTTACATGTTTTGTGGAAATAGACAACAAAAATTGTTGAATTGCCCACAGTAAAGCATAGTCAAGTTAAGAAAGATTGAAATATGTGGCTATTTCAAGTCTGTCTGCGGATTCATCTTGGAAAATTTTATAATCTTCCTGTTTTCTATGTAGCTTTTGAATCGCAAAGACAAGGCCACCTTTGAGAAGTTAGACTATTTGCTGTCTAAGGAAGATAACTACAAAAGGACACGAGAGTATATCAGAAGCCTAAAAATGGTTCCTACTATTCCATATTTAGGTGAGTGTAAACAATTACCTTATTTATCTGTAGCTCATTTTGACTGATGAGCACTAATCTAGCCTGTTGTGCACCTGGAAAACACTATATGTCAAAGCTATGACCTACCTCGTCCCATATTAAGAGAAATCAAATCTGGTGGAGATTTTTAAGCTGTACACTGTCTAGGATTTCTGACTTGTAGAAATTTTGTGCATTACTGACATCTGAAACTACAAATATGTCTTTGCTGTCCTTTTGATGTCTTCAGAATTTACAAGAGCATTGGACTTCAGAAGTGTCTTTGAGTACAGTGTGATTTAAGACCTCATTCCCATAGCTTTCTTTTTTGCTGGACTATTTTTTCAGATACCTCTGAAGCTGATATCTCTAAACTGTAGTTGTTAGGTCATGTCATCTTGAAAATACTTTGAAAAGAGGTACAAACTGAATAGTCTGAGTTGATTGACTTGGCTTCTTAATATTCCTTTGTATTATTCATGTAGACACACTATTACCATTATTTCCCCAACTGCTCTTCTAAATTGCAATTCCTGCCAGTTCCCAACCTATGCTACCATTCCTGAGGAACACTGCAAAACCCAGATACCTGTTGAACAAAGCCATTGAGACACTGGAATGTCTTTCTAGTGATGGGCTTTTTAAAAGAAAGATCTGGTCTAAGAAATATTTAACCATGTCTTCTGTAAGTGATATAGCAGAGACAATAAGATAATTTGTAATTATTTTCTAGTGCCCAGAAAAGACAAATATGGTGCTTTTTCTATAGCAGGCCATGTATGCAAAGCAAGGTCCTGTTAAAGTGCTTGTTTTGAAAATTCTAAATATGTCTTCTAGAAAAAAAGTATTTAAAAAAATCAAATTAAGTTTGGAATTTCTATCATAGATATTCAGCACAAATCACTAACGTTTGACCAATTTATGAGCAACAGAATACACTATAAAGAGATGCCTTAAGCATTCTAAAATAGTGATATAACCACAAACTCCACTTCTATTGCAACTTTTTCTCATCTAACATGATTCTGCCTTCTGCTTCAGCCACATGAACTCCAAAAAATCAATTGAGATACGTTTTTAGGTAAAGTACTAGGAATGACTGTTATTCCTGATATAGAAGAAAATGTAAGTATTCTAGGAATTTTACATAACAAGTCTTAGACATGTTGTATTCCTAGAACGCTTCTCATCACTGGGGTACTTCTTATTTAGCCTCAGTAAGCCTGACCTAGTCACAGAATTTCAAAAAGATACATGACGAGAACTCTTTGCATAGACTTTTTGGTACCTCAAGCATATTTGTAGTCTTGAAGTATTTAAGAGACTACGAAAAAAACCCAAACAAAAACGTTTAGGCAGATGTCTAAACACTCAAACCAATCAGTACCTTCATCTAGTTTGCAGTAGGCTTTTTAGAATCTTCATTCCTTTGTCTTTTTTGCTGCTTTTTTTGTTAATTAGTGCATGTCCTTCAGAAGAAATCCATTACATGTTACTGTGTTTAAATCCAAACCATTTTAAATAGTTTTGGTTTGGTTTTTTAGTTTGTGGTGGTTTTTTGTCCACTCCTGCCCCCAAAAGCAAGGGTATATATCTATAAAGGCAAGATCCTTTCCAAATTGTCATCTGCAGAACTTTACCAAGCTCTTTACCAAGAGACTGTTAGAGAAGAAAACAGGTGCACCAAGCCTTGTAAAGAAGTACATTGTGGATAGCCTGTTAAAAGCTAAAAAGGTAGTTTATTAGGTTAAGACGTAGAGGATATTAACAATTGCTGGGAATATTTTACTTACTGAATTTGTATTTATGAAGTGGAGGACTGGCATAAATTCAGGACTGTAACATTTTCATGCATTTGTGTACTGTTTGTATACAGCTGTCCTGTCAGTTAGTCTGTTAAGCTGTCTTCATCCTTCTTTGAAAGAATGAACTTTGAATTCAGGCTTGTTTTGATTTTGGTCAAAATTAGAACCATAAAAGGCTCTATCTTCTCTCCTAATCTTCTCTTCAAGGTTGTTTGCATAGGTCTGGAAAGGCTCTGTCTGCATGACATACCAGAGGTCACCTCCGTTTATTTCAAGTATGTTCAAAATTGTTATTTGGACAGATCTCTCATGTCATGCAACCTCTTTGCATTAAGCCTGTCTGTGTGACAGTGCTTATGTTAGTGCTTACAGCTGATTGTTGCTCGAGTATTGATTTTGTGTTTATGCTATTTTTTGTCTGGGTTTTTTGGCTAAAGAATCTAAGTCTTGGTAGCTTTATTGATCACTGAAAGCAGAATTGTGTTTCTTCCCTGTGCGGTCTTCTCACTAGATTTGCATAAAGTATACCTTATTCTTTATCTGCATCTGTAGTAACAGTGCATGAGTGTAGAGAGCGTCTCTAGAGCTGGAAGTTTGAGCGTAAACAAGGTCCTGTCTTTTCTGATGAACCTTAATGAATTTATACAGCAACAAGGACCTTAAGTTCTTCAGGGATGAGATACATGCCTGATGAAAATTGTCCCAGGCACCTTCCTATATTCTTGTACTCCAGCGTCAACTGTAGTGCTGCTGTGAGCATTCTAATAGTTTGTTAGATGTAACTTGTTACCTGTTAGTTGCACAATTAAGGTGTCAGTCTACTGTGTGCATTTTCTTCTGAAAAAAACTAGTAGTTGTAGACATCAGCAGGGATTTTGCTGCCTTAATGTTACAGTACTCTGCCAGGTGCTAGAGCCAGTAGGTGCATTTAATATTTCTTACCTAAAACTTAGTTGTTTGGATTCCAGAGTCCAGTAGATAAAACAGTATAAGCTAAAGCTTGAATACTATTTGAAAATTGTGGGGTTTTCATATGACCTATGAAAAGTTATTTCTTCTTGTGTGGAAATTTAGTATTCTCATCTGAAAGTTGCTTTGCTTTTGATATTGCAATATTTAGACACTTGACACACATTAATAGTAGACGCATATTAAAGTTAAGTCATGAGACAGAGTGGTGTGAAATTAAGTAATTACCTATTCTTTGCTATGAGTGGTCTGAACTAAACCAGGATGAGATTTGAACGTGTGAAAATAACATTTGTTGTTTTATTAAAGGATTACAATATTACAGGAGTAATCTCATATATTAAACCCCCTGCTTTCAGTTATATACAACACATGCTGCATCACACATCAGTTTAATGCACATCATATTGTGGTAAAGAAGTGATGAGGTAATAAGGGAAAGTGTGCAAGCACACACACAAACGCACAGGAAGTACTTTACAGGTTTACTGAAAAATGTATAGAAGTTCTAGAGGCTTTTACGCTCCCTTTTATATGCACTCTTTAACATCTTTTTCATAGTTGTTGCTGTTTTGAAATGAGTGTTACAACAATCTGTTCTAGAAACCTACCTCAGAAGAGTATTAGAATTATCCCAGTCTGTATTTCATAGTTGTGACTGACCTCTAAATATAGATGAGTAAATTTATTTAATAATTTGACAGTAATATAACTGTGAAATATGGTAACTACGTCATCTCTTGGCTACAGGTAACTTCATTATATAATTTTCATCTACTGGCTAAGGATATTAAATAGCTTATATATTGGTATCCATCATTTGCCTGCAAAGTTGGATAGTTCCTTTAATTTATATCCAGCCATTTCTGATTACAGAGGCTACACAGCAGGTAATGACTGAAGTCAGGTACAAAATACTCTGACAGCTATTGTGTAGTGTAACATGTTGACCACACAGCACATTATATCTGGTGTAAATCTGGATTAATTTCTATATGCAGGTAGCTACTTCCTTTTGATAAGAAAAATATTATTTTTAAAATCTAAAGTATTTGAATCAAAAGTGAATTCTCATATAGGAGTAGGTTATTAAAATGCTCAAACTGAAGGGGAAAGACTGGATTTAACACAACAGTAATGGTTTGAATATCTACACTCAATCAAATTATATTGTACTAACTATTCATGGCAGTTAAAGATTATATGGTAATATTCACGCTAATGTACATACAACAGCTACGCAGTTCAAAGGATGTGATTTCCTGTGTCAGATGATTGCTCATAATAATAATAAAACTCTTGCTGTACAGTTTGTAATATTTCATGTATTTGAGAATATTTATACATAATATAATATACAAAAATATTTAAATGTTGTGGCAGTATTTTAACCATCCAAACTTAATTTACAGGTAATAAAACCCAGAAAGTTTATCTACAGTCCATCTAAACTGGCAGTTCTAAGGCTTAATATAACTACTTTTAGTACCAAGAGGTGTTCTGAATGTTTTGTCATTTCACTTCCTTTTCTTTCTTCGCCTTTTGTTTTCCTGGAGTGATTCTTGAAAATACAATATACAAGCCTTCACATCTTAGCAATAAATGTACAATATCTTACACTCCTCATTTCTGAAAAGATAATACCAGATAATAACATCATAGCTTTATGTTAGTTTTTTAGAACAAGAAAGCAAACCAAGAGAAGAATAATTCTAGTGGAATGTGTTTGGGTTAGGTCTTATCATCATAACAACTTTCTTCAGTGAATATGATCCACCCCGGAATTCAGCCCAGTAAACGCCATCCTGATATCGACTGCGGTAGTGTCCTCCACGATACCAAACTCCATTGAGATTTGAATGAGCACATGCGTTGTACCACCATCCTCCCTTCTGGTAATGAGCACAATTACCTGCAAAAGAAAGCTCTGATTCAATCTTAGGAGTAAATGAAAAATCTTTACACAAGCAAGCTAATCACAAAACATTTTTGGTTTTGGTTTTCTTTTTCTTTAAAACTGTGTGTTTAACATGTAGATACCATATTGTACAAGGTGAATTTAGGCTTCTTCAGGAACTGGGTCTGTAATTAGGCTCTACAGATAGACTTACTAGTGTTACACTCCTTGCTGGAAAATTTCTCTGCATTACTGTCTCAAATAACTCCTCTTAGCATCTTTCGCAGACCTTTGTTTTAGTGTTAGTACCTATGAGGGTTGACATGTCAGTTTGTGCTTTATAATTTACCAGTTGACAAATCACTAAAAACATAAATTCTTTTTTTGTGTGTCTGTGTATGACCATAAATTGGTTTTTTTTGTTTTGTTTTTTTAAAGAAGAAAAAACAAAAGGGGTGGGGTGGAGGGGCTAGGAAGGAAAAAATATCAAGACAACTGAAAGGGACCTTCTACCTGTGTAGACATCATGGTCGCGGTCCAGCGTGGTGAACTGTTTACCATTGTGCCAAGTGAAAGAATCGCCTGCATTGCCATTATAGCGTCCCAATCTCAACTTATAATATTCACTTTCTGGCTCCAGTCTGAAGCTGGCATACTCAGCAAATACTTTTCGACCAGACCAGTCTTCCATTGTTATGAGCAGTTTGTAGTTGCCTTGATTTGTTAACCAATAAATATTTTCTAATCCAAGCCAATATTCTCCATCTATATTACCAAATCCTTGCTGTAAAAGAAGCAAGAGAAGTATATTAATACTGTGCATCTGTTTTAGTGGTAAATCTAAATGTATTCTTAAAATAGAAAACCACCATAACTTATTTTATAGAGACTTCCTCTTCTGGAAGGGTAAACATGCAAGTTCCTTTTCAAGTAAGACTCTAAATGCACCCTTCAAATTAACTTTACCAATAATTTTTAGAAGGTAGAAAACATTAAACTGCTCACTTGTCCTAACCTTGTATGTTTCCCAGTTCCTGAAAAAGTTGACAGACCCATCCAGTCGTCTCTGAATCACTGTCCAGCCACCAGGGTCATGCCGTTGATCACACCAGACCTGCATAAGCTGGTTTGTGTTTTCTGGTTTTACAAGATAGATGGAGCTTGTATCGTGGCCATCTTCTAATGCTTGTAGACAATCTCTCCAGGGCCCTGTGTCAAAAGAAAGGACTTCACATCAAAATGCAACTGATCATATCTTTTATGCAGTGCAGTATTTGAATTGGTAGCTTTTTACAGTAATTTGCTTCTCCTGAATAGTGTGTTTTGGCTTTCCTCTTATTGGAAGTACCGTGCACCCTAAGTGTTTTCAAACAGATTCATTTGTTGTAAGTTTATTTCTGAAACATTTCACAATGAATTACTTCCAAAGGTAGATTAGTTATTTATTTAATGCAGCTGGACTTACTTATTATATCTCCAAAGAAACTAAATATGAAAAGTATGAATGACTCCATAGATAAGTATTAATATTAATAATTTCCTTTATAAAACAAAATTGAAAGTGTTTGTTTCTGTCTTTGAGAAATTCAGATTTTTAGATTCCTCAAAAGTGTCATTGGCACAGACATTAACAATAGAGCTAGCAACACAAATTACGAATGTAGGTGTTGCTGTTATCACCTTAATAACACAGAATAGACTTGTAACATGGAATGTCCACTTAAATAGTGAGCAAAATTCTAGATACATAACAAGGCTTTTAAAATACTTTGCTTTCACAGAAATTACAGTTAATGTTCTCCCATTTTCAGAAGGAGAATGTTTCTTTTTTTCTTCCTTGAGTTTAGTAGAATCCATAAAGAGCTTATTCTCTTTGAAATTACCTTACATTCATGATTTTTCGAGAAATTTTCTGCAATGGCAAGATATGTTAGATTCCATTTTAATGAGTCTGAGAAATTTTGATATAAATTATTTAGGAGTGTGTGTCAGTATCTGCTGGTAGACTTGCCCCGCTGCTTTGCTGCAGTAAACAAGAATTCTCAGGATTAGAGACTATTGACTCACAAACACACACATTCACGCCCACCCACCATGCACCAAAGGAGGAATGCTTGTCAGATCTTTACATAAGGAGTCTTCCTGAAGCATAGGTTGCTATTGAGTAATAACTCTTTTTCTCTTTTAAGTTACTTCAGTTCATCTATCCTTTTTCATAATTCAGTAAATGAGCTACTAATAAATTAGTAGTAAATTAGTTTTATAGAAATGGACTTGATGTTTTGGGAATTGGGATTGGTTGGGTGTTTTTTGTCGCTTTAACTAGTAAATCAAAAAGTTTTTGTATCAAGAGGCAATCACAAGTTTTTGGTCTGTGGGCATGCTGTGGTGTTCTTGTTTCCTTAGTAATATTCACAGACTGTTCCTAGATTGCTGCTTCTAAGGCCTTTCTCCATTTCTGTTGTGGCTATCTTAAAATTTCTGGCAATTTAGATGTAGATGCAGTATTCTGTGACAAAGTTGCATGGCTTATTATGAGAGGTGGAAGAAGACAAATGCCATGAATACTCATAATTTAAACTGTTCTTGTTTATTTTATCACAATGTGCATGTGGTGACACTTTTTAAAAACAAAAAACCACGTCAGTTCAAAGAAACTGATTATTGAAGAAACACCTAAAATAGTCAATCAGGTCTTAGACCTTGTCTTCATAAAAATATACATAGCAGTATATGATGTATTATTTATAGCTTTCTAATTTTGCAGTTTCTTTCTAGACTACATGGCAACAGTGCTCTGCTGCACATGATTCTTTTCTCTGAACATGCTTTAAAATAAACTTTTATAAATACTTGAAGCAGAGTTTGCTTCTCCATGACAGGTTCTTTTGTTCATTTGTTGCTTTTGTATTTGTTTTTGTTTTGTCAGATACTAACTTTCCAAAATTTTGACTAAGTTATGTAGTCTGAAATTTGTCATCTGGCATCAGAAATGAAAGGGAATGCACTGAAGATAACTGGCTGCAGCACAGACTTCTGAGACACAATGGTTAACTCTGCCTCATTAAAAAATAAATTAATAATTATGGGATTTCTATGGTTTATTTATGAGAGGGTCGGTCTTTGTACTGCGCAGTAGCTTAATTTAAACATCTATAGTAAGAAACGTTACTGTTCAGTGCTTACTGGAAATAGGTTGCTCAGAGCCCCATCCAGCCTGACCTTGAATGTTTCCAGGCATGTGACATTTACCACCTCTCTGGGCAACCTGTGCCAGTGTTTCACCACATTCATCATAAAGAATTTCTTTCTTATACCTAATCTGAATCTAACCCCCCTTTTAATTTAAAACCATTACCTGTTGTCCTATGGCGATAGGCCCTATGGAAAAGTCTGTCCCCATCTTTTCTGTAAGTCACCTTGAAGTACTGAAACGCCACATTAAGGTCTTCATGGAGCCTTCTCTTCTCCAGGATGACCAAGCCTGACACTCTCAGCCTTCCTTGATCAGAAGGATGGAACACCTCTATCATTTTTGCAGCCCTCCTCTGGACCTGCTCCAACAGGTCTATGTAATTGCTTTTATGAATTGGAGATTAACCTCATTCTGCTTTGTACTGGTATTTTCACACTGTCATGTTTTACAGAGATGTTGTATTTTAAGCTCATATGTGTCTTTCAGAATGTGGTGAAACTAATCATATATAGTACTTCATGACCAACTGGAAACTTGGATCCACTTAGGTTTTAATTAATTTAAAATCATTAATACAAATGAAGGGGAAATATGAGATTTTTTTTTAACAGAAGTAACTTAAGTCTCATTTTCTACACTGTTTATGTGCATAATTAACTTAAATATTGGGGTTTTGACACTTCCAGTAAATTGCCAACTTCCAGCTATCTGTTGGGAGAACAATACAGCAGATAAAAAATATACAGCAAGTTTTTGGAATTTGTTAGGAATAGGTTTTAGATACCTAAAATAGACAAAGCAAAAACCCACAGTATATTACATTTGAACCTAGTAAATAGGGAAGAGCTTTTTGAAAATGTGAAACAGAAAGCAGTGTAGGTCATTGATAGTGAAATAATGGAGGCTAGATTTTTATTTTTTTTTTAAAAAAGGGGGGTGGGGCAAAACAAAATTAACTTAAATATAACAGAGATCAGCAAATTCGTAGTGTGTGGAGAAAATGCTCTAGGCTATTAGTCCAAGCATAAGAGTTTACAGGCTTTTTAGAGACTCTGCAAACGTTGGAATGGATTTTACTATTGTTGAAGGTTGCTGGTTAAAAGGGTAAGAAAGGGACCTGGCTAAATCATGATCTTTCCAGAAGCTTTGAAAACACGAAGAAAGCTAAAGCAAAGTAGGTGCTAGGTCAATGTGTTAGACATGGCTTGTTTGTGGGTGGTTTTGTTTTTAACAGCAACCAAGACCACCCAATAAAAAACAGTGTGGACAAAATGTATAAAATGAAATAAAGCTACTGAGACTTGTAAGACTATAGTAAGTCTATGATCAAGGGAGAATATTGGTCTGCTTTGTGAGGAAGGAAGGCTGTCAACAGATCAAATTGAGAAGGCATTTGGTATTTTTCTTCCATTTTGCTTCAGTTTTCATTACACAGTTTGGGTGCGGTCAGATGGTTAGTACAGGCAGGAGCTTTGGCAAAGGTCAAGAACGCAAGACACAGTACAGAAAGAATTAGATGAAATATAGGTGGATTTTTTTTTTCCCAGTGGCTGGGCATTTGTGATGATAGTGGATTTTGTTTGTGTTGTGGGTATGGGGTGGGTGGGGGTGTCACTTTTGTAAGGTTTTCCTAGTTCATTCCAGACACCTGCCTGAAGCATCATTTACAGCATTAATTGTGTGGAGGGATTTTGTTTGAGATGTGCGTTGTGAGTGGAGAACATTCTGGAGCATGAGGAAAAGTTATGAAATATTCCTCAGCCAAAAAGAAAACTGGGGAGAGGGGAGGTGGTTACCCTGGAAATGAAAGGTTAAATAACTTGAGTTATTGAAATTTTGCTTTAATAAATTGAATAGTTTAATAAATTGAAGTGCTGCAAACAAGAAAATGATGAGACTAATGTTAAAATGGATTTGTGTGGAGGAAGCGTGAAGCTTGTATCTGGTACGTATATAAGGGAGAAGCAGCAGATGTTAAATCTTATCTTAGAATCATGGATTTTGGAAGGGACCTCTGGAGATCAACATCAAAAATAGCTGGATAAGCTGCACTTCCACAGGTGAGGATCTGGGGGAGTCTACAGGGTTGCAAGTTGGTCTTGAGTCAGTGTTTTACTTTGTTAAAATTGAAAATGCTGTATGAGGATAGATCAACAGAAGCACTATGCACATGAAGTAACTTTTCTGTTCTGTTGTGTGATGGAGAAGCCTCAGATCCAGTTTGAGTACTTAAAAGCACAAGGAGGATGTGGACAAATTAATGACTTTTCAGAAGAGTGTAATAGAAAGGGGAAAGGTCTTGAATGAAGACTTGAAAGATACATCACTTAGAGAAAGATAGGGAAAGACTGTACTAAGCTTGAGCCTACCTCAAGATCAAAGTTAAAATGTTATTATTGAAGAGGCCATCCTGTACTGTGTTGCTCCAAAGAAACAGACCTGATTTTGCTCCTGATTTTGTTATTGGTTTTTGCTTGTTGGGTTTTTTTTATATAAAACATTAGAAATGTAATATTTTTGGCTGATGTTCTGCATGCCATAATGCAAATTTTGTCGAGTTCATCTCTGGCAATATTGTGAAGTAACTGCTTTGTAGCAAAGTGTTTTAGAGGCTGTGCTTTAAAGTGAAACACCTGCTTAGTTTCTTTTATTGTGGATATTTTAATGGAGAAGTCTTTTTAATGTGGCAGTTGCATTGAGAATCATTTGGAATATGTTGCAAATAGCCTTGTAATATATTCTGAGTGCAGTTCATGTGTCCTACCGTTTCAAGTCTTCGTTTCAGATGTCTGTGGGTCTTTTTTCGGAAGCAACTACATGTTGCCTACACACTGAAGAACAGAATGCTATTATGTGGGACACACAAACTATTTTTTTAAGTATGTGGGACCATAGGTGAAACTGGATCCTTTACCTGTTATTTCTTTATCATGTAGATCAACTGATCCCTAATGTGATTTCTGATAGCTCTAATCTTGCTTATGGCAGACCTCCTAAGACTCTTAGTGAGGGCTGTATAGTATCCCTTACTATTCTGCCATTTGCTTCCCTTTGCTCGTGTCTTACAGTGCAAGTGCCCTGTGTGAGGTAAAGAACAGATACATATTCCTTTGTTGAATTACACAAGTACAAAACTTACCACATGCTAGATCAACAGACTTGTAACAGCTTCATAAACGTTTACATGAAAAGTGTCAAACCCACTCACATATCTTCAGTCCTAGCAGTTTAGTCTTAGGCATGGGTAAATAAAATTTAGATGATTGACTGTTGATTAGAATTTTTTTCTTTTTTTTCCAGCTACTTTAGTTCATAGATGTCATAAAATGGTGGGTTTGTTTTGGCGAAGTAAGGTGAGGGAAATCTGTGGGGCTAGTGTCTGAATCTTACAGAACTCTTCTGCTTGCTTTCAGTGCTTTTACTACAACATGTATATTAAAAACACATAAAATACACAGACAATGTCAGATCTAAGAAACCTTAGTTCAAAATAATTCATTTGCATTTATTTTGATAAATTGTCTGCATTTTTGATATTACAATTGAAATGCTGCATATTAGCATAAACTAATGTAGACATAGTAATAATATTACTTACCAGATGGTTTATCAGTTGAAGTTGGAATACTAGTAACTGCAGGCATGGTTGGTAAGGTAGGTGGCAGGACCTTTAAGTTCTGATCACTCTGAATCTCATTAGTAGATATCTGGTTAATAATGCGATTGTAAGTAGGAGGCTGGTACACTTTATTTGGTGGCTGTGGAGTTTGTGGCAGTGGCTTTATGGGTGGCGTTCTTTGACAGTGTTCTTCTAGTTGGGCAATTATTATTGACTGATTATTGGCAATTGACATCAAATGTTGGTACTTGTGCTCTAAGTCCTTGTATTTGTTTGCAAGCTGCAACATATCTGCGGTTTGGTTCAAAATCTTATTCTCGAGTTGAGAAAGTTCTAAGGCATTGTCGCGTTTTCGGATAATTTCGTGTAGTAACTGCATATAGAGTTGTGTGACACGAGAATTCATATTTCTGCTCTCTTTTCTTAAGAGTTTAACCTCATTGACAATCCCACCATCCACCTCAACCAGTTGCTGGAGAGTTTCTATTTGTCTCTTTTGTTTAAGAAGTTCATTGTTGAGTAACTGTAATTCTTGTTTATTTACCCTGTTTTCAAGTAGAACTTCAGGCTCCTTAGAATTAACACATATGGCACCTGTCACTCTCTGTTGAGGTACAATAAAGGTGTAAGTGCATTTGTCCTGTGTATCACTGGAACGCTTATATCTGTTCATGTAAATGAATTCTTGTTCTGTTTCCTCATCATTGCCTTCAAATTCCCGTGTTTCACTTGCAGTAGCTCCTACAACAGATACTAGCATTAAACAGATGAATCTTGTTGTCATCATGATCTTCTAGTTCTGTTCAAATATTCTTCTGCAAAGAACTTCTTAATCTGTTTTAAAATAAATTTATCAATCAGTAACAAATAGGAAATCACTGCAAACTTACAGCTGATAATCTGATCTAAAACTTACAAAATATTACATAGTAACTAGTATGTCCATGTACAAATGTGATAAATTCGTGCTGGACAAGAAATACATGTTGGCTAAAGGGGATTTCATGGGCAATAGTTGTATCATTCCATGGCCTGAACTGTAGTTACTAGTTGCTAATTTCTAAAGCTTGCCAAGAACCATAAGAAGCTAAATAATACATGCCAGGATTTGAGGAGTCCTTTCTTCCAGGCAAGTACCACAAAAGTTTCCGAGATGGGTGTTTTCATTTAAATGTGAATTACATTTTAATTTCGTAAAGTTATAAATCTAACATTTAAATGTAAACAGAATAACTTAATATGAGCTGTTAAAAGTTCTAAAAATATCAAATAGCTCATTTGCAGTATTTTATAGCTGCATGTATATTGCAGGAGATACAGTTTAGTTTAGGTGAAATGTAATAAATTTACTTTAGTCAGTAGTATTGAACTACATATTTTAAAAAAAAGGGTGGGGAGGGGAACTTACTATACATTAGGCTTTAATAATAATAAATCAAAAACTCCACTGCCTAAACACCATAGACAGTAAAATCTGTTGTTTCTCCAGACTAGTAGAACTAAAATATTTATTGTAACTCTCACTGGAGACATTGTCTTTACACTCAGTCTGGTCATATCACTTCATAGTCTCTTCTTGGAAGGGGAAAAACACGTGTAAGTGCATGGTGGACAAGGATTACCCCCAGCTATTAAAATTAACTAGTAGTATTTGTTGACTTACTGCAGCAGTACCCTTTTGGTGAAATTATGCTTAGTACTTGGAGCAGATTCATATTAATGATAGAAATTTGAGGCCATCACAATCACTTTAAAGTTCTGGTATTCACTTATTTTTATAGGCAACAGTCATCTCAGAAACACGAGCTTTGCCTTGCCACTACTGCCAGGAATGCCCTTTTCACAAATCACTATCAGCTGCTTGAACAGAACTTTAATATTGTGTTTTTCTAACAGCTTTTTGCTGGTTGTACCACTGTATTTTTCTTTGTAAAATATTTCACATGGAATAACCATTCAGTGTTTAAGTAATTGTCACCTTACTGCTTGGTTGCCTTTTGTACAATGAAATTTTTTAAATGACATGAAATGATGGTAGGAGCAAAACTGGAATGAGTCCAGCTGAGCACAGTGAATGTGGATAGCTAGAGGCTGGCAGATATGATGTACAAGGAGGAGCCAAAAGAGAGGTTTGTTTAGCCTCCCCAAGAGGTGGTGAAGGAGACATCTCAATGTTGTCTTCAACTTAGTGGGTGTTTACAGAGAAGATGGATTAATTTTGGAAGTGCACAGTGAAATTATAATGGTCAATTCATAAAAACTGCCTTAGGAAAAAACTGTGTGTTTTTAGAATGTATTTCACAATGAGAGTGACCAAGGGCTGAAGTAGCCACCCAAAGAAGTGGTCACATCTCTGTTCCTAGAAATAGGTAAAGTTTTGGTTTAGGCAGTGCTCCTGAGCAGCCTGATCTAATGTTGAAACTAGCCTTGCTTTGCAAGATGAAGGTAAGGTCCCATCCAGTCTGAATTGTTCTGTGATTCTAGGCGGCTGCTGACTTAAGAATTTTTTCAGGAGTTTCAAGGTAATGATGGATTTACATGCTTAAATAATTATTCACACTGAGAAGAGATATGGTTGTCAACAATGCACATTTTTCCGTTGTTTTAAAATAAAACATAGAAATTTCTGCAAATTATTCAAACAAAAGTGACCAGGGCTTGATCCTTCTTAAAGTGTTTTTGCCTCAGTTTCTTACTTGGAATAAATTAATTTTCATTTTGCAAATAGAAAGGAATCGTGATTTACAGAACTTGTCAAGAATCTTGAAAACTTGTCAGATAAAAGTTTGCAGTTTGACATGGATTCTGTAAGTAAAGGAATGTTATTTGGAGACCTAGAAAACACAGAACATAAATTCACCCCAGACAGCTTTAACTTGCATAATCAGCATTTGCACAGCAGGTCACACTTGGAAACCCTGGCATTTTTCCAGGCCTCATATTTCTGCACAGACAGACTTGTTTTTTCAAATGTCTATCACATATAGGTGTAAAATGGGTTTTACTCCAGTTTGAATTGAAGTATCTGCCCCCTTATTATAATTACTGTGACCACTGGGGGGGTGGGGAACCCATGACATTTTTTTCCTTAGAGTTCACTAGTATAGATCACAGGATTTGGGGTGCATGTTCTTTTATGGGCTGAAGAAATACAGAGCAACATGTAACAGTTTGATTTTTCTCCAATTTTTTTCAAGAACTATTTAAGAAAGAAATGGAACAGAGTTCATCAACCTCATCTTAACATATCAGTTCAAACATTTCAAAATAGAATAGACTAGACTATTTCAGTGGGAAGGGACCTATTCCAATCATATAGTCCAACTGTCTGAGCAGGACTAACCAAGTTCAAGCATGTTAAGGGCATTGTCCAAATGCCTCTTAACACACTGACAGGATTGTGGCATCAATCGCTTCTCCAGGAAGCTTGTTCCAGGGTTTGACCACTGTTTGAAGACAGTAAGCCATCAGTGAATGACATCAGCATGATCAGACTGTGCTGAAATGCTCTCCTCTCACGATCTTGCTACATGTCATCTTTTCTAAGGTGTTCTTCCTATTAAAAAAAAAAAAAGCATAGGAGGGAAAAGTACATTGGTAAGAGAAGGCTGCTGAGAGCATGCTGAGAACAGTACCATTTTCAGATGTCCTTCCTACAGAGTCTTTATGAAATGATCTTTTAAGTCTTTTATTGTCTGTACTTGTTCACTTAAATAAAACCTGTTCAGAATGAGGCCTAATTGTTGAATGTTGTGATGGACTACATGACATAAATGACATTTCTTCTTCTCTGCAGTTGGGATTCAAATGAGGTTCATAACCAACATGCTTGTTTGAACAACTCTGAATGATTACTCTTTCAGGGAGAAAAGCTTTTTGGAGAAAATGGGGAGGGAAGCCAGCAGAACAATTTAAGGAAATATTTAATGCTTTTTGCTTTCTTCCTCCTCCTTTTTGAGTAGGAGAAGATCAGATTCTTAGTAGATCAGAATTCCTTCCCATGTGAAAGGATGATACTAGTTATTTGATATCTACCATACTAGCTTTCAGTTTTCTTCTGCTGCACTTAGGCAGAGTAATTGCTCGTACTCTTTGTACGTAATTAGTGCCTTTGCTTACTGATCACTGAGTTCTTCCCATTTCTCTGGCTTGGCCCCTCCCTTCCTCTCTCCTTCTTGCATTACCTCTTCTGCACTGGACAGGGAGGCAACTAAGGCCATATTTGTCCCCAGTGCAAAATTCCATTTAAGTAGCTACATTATGTAAAAGCATGCTTGCAAGTTTGGTGCAAATTTCCATTACTAGAAATACAGCATGTCTGCCTTTTATCCTCATGCACACTGACAAAACTTCAACAAATAGCATACAAACAAAAAATGGGAGAAGTGAAAGAAGCACCCTTAACAAGAAAGATGTCATTTTAGTTCAAAATCAAATAGAACTTCTAATTTGATGACATTACTTCCAACTTTAATACTTTATTTCTAGATTCTGGCTGCTCAGGACCTGTGTAATTGTAAAAACATTTGCAATGGGATTTGAGTTGAGATAAACTTGCTCTGATGCAGATGCACCTAAAACCGATTTTGTGTTTACCCTACTTGTCACTATATATTACTTTATTTGGGGAAAAATTGTATTTTTTTAAATTCTGTTTTGTCTTCTACCAGTATAATGGTATCTGTATGAAAACTTTTGGCAGCACTGTTGTGTGCGTTAAAATTGTAGTATTTTTCATGCTCCTAGCCAGCCTAAGCACTTTTGGTCTACAAACAGAAATATTAACCAATGTTGACCTATTGGTGTATATAACGGGAAGTAGGTATAATAAGTTGGTTTGTTTGCTCAACTGAGGATGTTCCCATGATCTGGTGTAAAAAGAGGAAATAAACTTTCTGAAAGGGATATCAGATGTTTCAGTATTTGATTTTTTTTCTTCCTGTCCCTTAAATGGAAAAAGTGAACAAAATCTTCGGCTTTGTTTTGAAATGTTTTTCTGTCCTTTACTCTGTCATGCTTACATGGGATTTTTGGTTAGTCAAAATAGATTACCTTTTGATTGCTACAAATATCTTGACATTTGAAATTTCTATATTTCAACAAGATTCAAGTATTTTATCTAAAGTTATACAGGTGTTTCACATCCTATAGTTTAATCACTGTCATAAATGATAAAGTGAAAAAAAGTGAACATTTACCAAACAGTAAAACCTTACACATAGGAATATTTTTCTATCAGCTTGCTTTAAGAGGAAACATTAAAGATAGCACTGTCACTACTATGGCCTTTTTTATTTTAAGGTACTTTTAACAAAATAGACATTTCACTGTTGGTATTCCAACATGTATACCTTTTTTTTTATTATTTGTTGGTTCTGATGCCATTCTTCACAGGATCTCATTTTTACAAAATAGACTGGTTAACTATTTTTTTTCTGATTTTATGAAATATTTTATACTTGGGATTTTTGTGTACAAAAGCAAATTAAGTTATCTCCATCAGATGAAAAATATGACCTGTATAACATAATAAAGTATTATGAAGCTTATTTGAAAATGCTACCAGTAGCCTTTCAATGCTATGTCATCCAGTCTTTTGTTGAATTAAATTTGTTCGTAAAAAATAGACATTTGCAGTATTACTCAGGAAAGAAAAATGTTTATGAAAGCTTGAGTATATCTTGGCAACACTGTTGCATCTGTATCTAATGTGTTTTTGCAATGTTCAGTCTTCCAGCCATTTAGACATTGGCATCTTGTCTCTGATGTCCTTTTTACACCTACACCTTTCAGTGTTCAGCCAAAAAAAAAAAAAAAAAAGCTGAGACTGTAGGAAGACCACTGGATGGGGGCTGAGCACTGAACTTTATCATGCTTTACACTGGCTTACAAGTCAGCTGAAGGAGGAAATTATCTATACTATAGTATTTTGGAGAAATACAAAAGCAAAATAATGAACTGCGTAAATCTTATGTGGAAAACCTTAAGTAACATAAATGTGGAAAATAATTGCCTGTATTTCATACTACAATATAAATTTTATATCTTAAATTGCATGGGTATGGTTTACTCCTACAGATAAGAAACATAACCAGAGGTAAAAGCTGTAAATTGCTTCTTGCTACTGCTTTTGTCTTTCTATATATAGTATACTGTTACTAAGCTAGAGGACTGTATGTTTGACAGTGTGATGCACTGAGCTATGTAAATGCAGCTTTTGTACAAGTGATACATGATGCTGTGTCTACCCTCGGCGACTGCTTCACAGAGAAGGCTGTTTTCTGTGCTAAAACTAGAATGTTGCATAAGGGTGTTTCTGGGGACTTCAGTAACTAGTTGAACTGCAGTATAGTTGAATTTATTGCAAAGATAATCTAATTAAGAAAAAACACTACCAGTTTGGTTTGAGGAGCTAATACATCGGAACCTGATCTATGATGAAGCCAGCAGCAATTCTCACTTCAGAGAGTTAGAATAGATTTTTAGTATCCTGTATTTCACAGCTCAGGAACTAAGGAGACCTGTTTAGTTTATTTGGCTTCAGTTATGATAGGAGTAGGTTTCTTATGTGACCTTTTACACTTAAGTAGGAGTGCATTGTAAACTGCCCAAATAAAACAGGATTCTTCATTTAAGTCATTGAATCATAGAATGATAGAGGTTGGAAGGGACTTCTGGAGATAGTCCAACCCCACTGCCAGAGCAGGATCACCCAGGGCAGGCCACACAAGGTGGGTTTTGAAAGCCTCTAGAGGAGACTCCACAACCTCTGGGCAGCCTGTTCCAGGCTCTGTCACTCATTGTGAAGAAGTTTCTCCTCATGTTGAGGTCGGACTTCCTGTGTCTCACCTTGTTACCATTGCCTCTTGTCCTATCACAGGGCACAACTGAAAAGAGACCGGCCCCTTCCACTTGACACCCACCCTGCAGATATTTGTAAACATTCATAAGATCCAGTCTCAGTCTTCTCCAGGCTAAACAGCCCCAGGGCTCTGAGCCTTTCCTCATAAGAGAGATGTTCCAGTACTTTAATCATCTTTGTAGCATTCTGTTAGACATTCTCTAGTATTTCCCTGCCCCTCTTGGACTGGGGAGACTAGAACTTAACACAATACTCCAGCTGTGGTTTCACTAGTGCAGAGTAGAGGAGGAGAAGAACCTCCCTTGACCTCCTGGCCACACTCTTCTTTATGCATCCCAGGAGACCATTTGCCTTCCTGGCCTCAAGGGCACGTTGCTGTTCCATGGATAACTGATTGTCCACCAGGACACCAAAGTCCCTCTCCAGGGGGCTGCTTTCCAGTGGGTCTACCCCTAACCTGTACCAGTACATGGTGTTGTTCCTCTCCAGGTGTAGGACTCTACACTTATCCTTGTTGAACTTCATTAGGTTTTTCCTTTGCCCAGTTCTCCAGTCTGTCCAGATCTCACTGTTTGTCAGCACAGCGTGCCGGTGTATTGGACACTCCTCCCAGTTTACTATCATCAGCAAACTTACTGAGAGTCCACTCTGTCCCTTCACCCAGGTCATTGATGAAGATGTTGAATAATACTGGACCCAGAACTGACCCCTGGGGAACACCATTACTTACAGGTTGCCAGCTGGACTCTGCACCACTGATCACAACCCTCTGAGCTCTGTTGTTCAGCCAGTTCTCAGCCCATCTCACTGTCCATTCTTACAACCCACACTTCCTGAGCTTACCCACAAGGATGTTATAGGAGACAGTATCAAAAGCCTTGCTGAAGTCAAAGTAGACAACATCCCCTGCTCTCCCTGCATCTACTTATTCAGTCACACCATCAGAGAAGGCTATCAGATTAGTTGGTCATTGTATGTTTGGGATAGTAACTGTTGCTTTTAGCACAAACCACTATAATTTTCTGTTGCTGTCACTCAACCTCCCTAAAAAGGCTCCCAGTGTATTATATCCCTTAGAGAGTTAGTTTAAGAGGTTGGGAAGTTGTTGTGGGTTTGTTGGGGTTTTTTTTAGTATTATTTCACTCTTCTCTTTTTTTTTTTTTTTTTTTTTTTTTTGGTAATAGATGACATTTCATTGAAGGGTGGGTAGGCAAGGTCCAACACTCAAGAGTTTGATAGTCTAGAGACTGGATCATTGAGAGTGTGTGCCATAATTAAACTGGTAACTTCAGAGCCTTTTAGAAATACTCATATGAAAAAAACACAGAAGGACAAGATAGGCACTTTTTGTGCAATGCTGGTGTTTTCTGACGGTTCCCTGTACAGTTTGACTTGGAATGAAAAAATAGCAGTGTTATCCTACATACAGATGAGTTTATTCTGCTGTGCTAAACAGCTCCGCTACAAAATTCAGTTCTGTGGGTTAATCAGTTCTTGTGTGCTGGTCATATTTAATATAACGAGGCTAGAAGTCATTCAGTGGGCTGGCTTTTCCTATGTAGTTTACATCCTATGGTACCTTTTGTGAAGATTCCTCAAGCATTTAGACATAAAAATGAAGGTATGTTCATAAAAGGCATAGTGTTAGCTATTACAGCATTTATTCTTAAAAAGACAGACTATTCTATTTTATGTGAATTCACACATAATTTGCTAATTGTTCATTCCAAAGAAGAATCAGGAAAAACTAGCAACAAATCTTCACTGTTTCTTTAATACTTTTATCTTTGATATTGTTTTACATTAATGCAGTTTTACAATTTAATTGGATTATAAAATTAAATGGAGCAAGGGTGTCAAAAATGTAAAATCCTACTATTAAAAGATCAGAGGGCTTGGTTTTGGCTTTAGTTTTTGTTAACAAATGTTAGATTTTGCTTCTGCAGAGTCCTTTGATAGTCAGTGCTTGTGGACTTACAGTTAGCTGACATGTTCCAGGCACCAGGCCAGTAATATGATCTGGATTTCACAACACCATTGTGATAAGATAGATAAGCATGAATTTTCTAAAGCTGCTTTCTTGTTTGCTCCCTGCCCATTTTCTCAGAGGTAGATTTTTCAGGTAGTTTTCATATTTAATGTGATTTATTAATTTATGCTCCTTTCTAAGGAGAGGGACTTCCACTGGTACAGGTTTTATTTTAGAATTAATTCATGTCAGGATTTTTTTGGATGAAGAGTACTGCTGAGAAAAACCTGAGCACTGATTTATTTATTTATTTATTTTCCGTTTTGCAGAAGGAAACAGCAATTCCTAGTGAAAATACCGCACATTAGTATGTATGCCACGTGTATCAAGAAAAGCTTTAAAGCTTTGTTTGAAGCTTAAAGCAAATATAGTAGGGGATAGGGAAGAGCTGACATAATAGCATGCAGTTTCAGTTATGAAAGCATGATGTAAAACTAAGTTGAAAAATACAACTCTAGACTTAAGGGGGGGGAATGGTATTTGGTATTTTGCCACTAGTGACTTGATTCCATTGTAAGCAGTGCCACACTCACAGAAACCAATTAATTGCTTTAGTTACCGTTCTTATAATGCATTCTATACTCAGCTTTTCTGATTGCTTAAAATTGTGGTGAAATTTTGGTTCAAGTGCTAGGTTGTCCTTCATAAAGCGAAATACTTTTTTCACCGAGGGGAACGGATGACTAAAGTAATGCTTCAGAATGAGAGTATCTTAATTAGGTCTTGGAGAACTTTTGTTTGGAATTACTATCAAGCACTACAAGAAACTTCAAAAGATTATATATCTTTGGCTGCCATGTAACATTGTAAATCTTAGCAAAATAGCTGTTTTTTAGCTACAAGTAGTACAATTTTTCTTTCTGGATTACCAAGAATTTTAGTCATGTTGTTTGTGGATTGTTCTTCCTGGTTTACTAGAGTTCTGTCATAGATGTGGAATGTAATTATTGAAAGAGAGCACTGCTTTTGTTGTTGCTTCCCTTAAGAGGCCTCACCTTATTCTCACTTAATCCAATCACTACCAAAAAGTGCTCATACTGTGTGTGCTCATATGTGTGCACGCACATTGTCCGTAATAGCCCTTACACAGATTCACATCTTGGTGTGACTCATTTTGCCCATGGGAAATAGTAGTTGGATAATAGACTAAATATTTAATACTTACACAAAGGTAGTCATGAATGCTAGACTTTTTTTTATACAATTTTTTTTTTCAAAAATTAAGTATTTACTTTATAGACTCTGTGAAAGTTCCAGGAACTTTTCTATCTCCTTGATCAGATATGAGTGTAAGAAAGACTGAATGGAGATTTCATAATTTTTAATAGAGCACAGTCCTTTAGAAAAGTTATGATAGAAATTAGTATGTCCTAGAAAGTTTATTGAAAAGCATATGCATTTTCAGTGTGTTTGACAAAGCATGAAGTCCAAAGTTACATGCAGCATTAAATAAGATTTTAAAAAAATAATTAATATTCTTGAAAATAATGGTTAGAAGCCTTTTCACTGTCAGGCATTATAAAATGTCTCAACTGTTTTTATGACTTTTTTTTAAATAGGAAAAAGTCTTGGGGCTTTACGTTAGTGATCAGTAATAGCTTTGGCAAGCTTACCTTCACCCACGACGGTCCAGCTGGCTGCCTTTGCAAAACAGTCAGTCTTTGGACCCCGGACGTACAAAACCAGCCGCGTACTTTAAACGCGACTCATCGGTACTGTCCTCTCTTACCCTGTCTCCTTTGGCTTCTTTCTTCAGTCCTTAGCGTGCTTCCATCAAAGCTTTTCAGAACGGCTTGTCCACAGGAGTTGTGACATCTCACTTGACTGGGTGTATCGCAAGTGTAACTCTTCAGTGAGGCAGGGAAATAACCGGGTGACCTACAACATCGTTTTCTTTTTCTCCGTTTTCCTTCTTCAAGATTACCCTCAGCCTGGCTCGCCCGGCTAAGCCGCCCGTCCGCACCGTGCTCCTCGGGAGGCGCCGTCGGGCTGTCTCCGGGCCGGGGGGGAGCTCCGCGGTCCGGTTTCAGAGTTTGGGATCCATCGTTTCCTGCGAGGCTGGAGCAGCCTCATTTGAACTTCAGCTCCTTTGTGGTAACTTACATCCTGGTAGGAAAAAAAAAAAAGCGAGGAAAAGCGAGCGTGCGGCCAGCTGACAAGTTCTGGTTGGATGGGCTTTCTGCCTCCTCCCACCGGCACCGGGGACCCACCAGCCAGCGCCGCCCCGCGCCCGCCCGCGCGCCGTGACCTCACGGCCGGGCCGGGGGAGCGCGGGGGGGAGCGCGGGGGGCCCGGAGCGCGCGGCGCTGGGGTGCGGCCGCCAGCGCGGTTCTTGCGCTGCCGACTCCCGGTCGCGAGCTCGCGGCGCTGCGGGCCGCCTGGAAACGGGCTCGGCAGCCGGCGCGGCGCTGGGCTCGGAGCTGACGGCGCTGGGCTCGGAGCGGGTGTTCTGGGCTGCAGACCACGCGAGGTGGTGGGGTGTCCGGCCGCGTAGCATTCGTCCCCAAAACGCCGAGCGGGGCTGGGGGGAGAAGGCTACTTCCTGCTTAGCGGGCTTTTCAGGGTGCTCACTGGTGCAGGGCGATGGGGTATTTCCCATCATCGACACTAAAGTAGTCTGCTGGTTTTTACTGACTGGTCCTCTTTAATGGTAAAAGAGAAGCAAAGCAAGGCTGCTTCATCGCAGTAGCGCTGACACTCTCCTTCTTTTAGCACTTCCTAGGTCATTTCTATCCGGATACGGCATGTTCCCAGAAATAAAGGGAAATTAAATTGTCCAGATTCAATCAAGCTCTTTAATCTAATGCAGATTGAGAACTCAGTTTGGCTGAACACCAATACATTTTCTTAATGTTTGCTTGCTGCTCGTGTTAATATGTTTCTCATTTGATTGCTGTGAATTCTTCCTATTTCACTAGAACCTTTCTAAAAATCTGCTGTTGGAGAAATTCCTGCATGTAGAGCACTTTTAGTTACTAGCTATCACTTCTTGTTTTAAAAAAAGACTTCTTTGCATTAATGTAAAATTTGTCTTTAAAATGTATTTATGACTTGCTGGGAATCTTGCAAAGAAGTTATCAAAATTGAAACTTCACAGTGTAGAAGAGTTAAACTCTGGGGGTTTTTTCGCTACTCTTTATCAACAATTTAGCAAACCAAACTTACTTCACTGTCATTGTATACCATAGCCATCTTTAGAAAGCTATATGACATTGAAGTAGCATTTGTTTATAGTTTTTCAAGCAGTTTTAAAGATCCTTGGGTTTTGAAGAAATAGAGGAAACCAATATGAGAACACTTAGATTAAACAAAGTACATATAAAGAGGCTTAAGGATACTGGTTTAAAACAAACTATTTCTGTTCAAGTTAAAACATGGACAAGTAGCGGCTATTACAATAAAATTATTTCCATTCTAAAAGTGAATGCCTGCTATGTCAGGAAAAATACCCCATGTCTAAATATATGACAATAGTAATTCACTATGCCTTAGACTTTTTTTCTTGTACCTTTACTGTATGGCCTGTGATTCCTACAGGGAATATTAGCACTGTTTATTAGTTACTGCTATTATGTTGTTTTTATTTTCTAATCTAACTCAAAATCTTACTCCTTTTTGTATCTAAAGAGATATGGAAAGATACAGGGATTAAAGCAGCCCAAAGCTTTTCCAATGCACTAGTTTTATACTGAAAAAGCTGGTTTAATTGAACCAGAATGTGATCATTCTATTAATTTTTGGCAGATTTGTTGATAGCTCATTAAATTTGCTTCCAACTTGCATATGATTCATACTCCCATCATTTCCACGGTGCCTTTTCAGCCTATTGATATATGGAGCTCCTCAAGGGAGGGAAGTGGGGAGCTGGAAGAGGGAAGGGGAGCTTGTGGAGATATTGAGGTGGCTAGTTCCTGTGCTGACAATTTCTTAAATTCCTGACTACTTACAGAGCTAGGAAGGCGATTCCCTACCCAGATTACTACTGGAGTATTTTGTGTTTAAGAAATTTTTGTTTTAACTTGCTCTTATGTCCCAGAGCACCAAGGTTGTTGGAAATACAAGATTGCCCAAGAGTAAAGTTCTTTATTTAAGACCATATTTATAAATCATCCGTAACCAATGAAGGAAACTAAACAAAGACTTCTCTTGTGGTGCGCTTTTTCAGACATTAATGGTTTTTTTACAGATAAGCATGTTCTAAATAAAAATACTTGAAAGACCAAACCCTTTTTCTTTGATCATCCTCTTTTTTTGAATAAGAAACAACATATTATTACACAGATTGACCTTCTAATTAAGTGCTGAGTGCTTTTTTGTCTTTTTAAAGCTGTGTAAATAGCTTGTTCCTGGAAACTTGCTTTTATGGATCATTCCAAATTGTGTATGGCAAAGCTGCCTTTTTTCTTCTGTCTGTTGCAGTTTTGTTTATTGGAAAAAATAAAAGTTGTGCCAGCTTGATAGGTGACAAGGAACTTTTATTTAGATGTGCCAGGTGTTTGTGGGATATCTGAATTGTTTGGGTAACACTAGGTGTTTGCCCTTTGGGAGGGATTGTAATGAAAAATGGGATTAGCCTTCACGTGGGAGTTCTGCTTGGACCAAATGGGAAGGTCTTTTCCTTGGATTTGTGATACTACGAAGTGGAGCTTATTGCTTTTGTAAAAGGCTTTAGGCTGAATGACGTGATATTCAAAACATTTCATAGTTGTTCCATTTGCTTTTCATATACTGAGACTCTTGAAAATCAGCTTATATTTAAATCCATGATTGGAGAATAACAGATCCCACTAATAGTCAGGTACTAATAGCCAGTTATTTCTGACCGTGGTTGTCTTCACCAGAGTAATTCAATCACTAAGGGGTGGTCTTATGTTAGACGTGGCTTTGAGAACTGGTGAAAATACTGTAAAACAGCTGGTCACAAAAGTTAACCGAGTCAGTGTTCAGAAGCTCAAGGTATACAAAATAGATAAGAATGTGCTAATCTTAAAAGGGCAAACTTTGAGAAATCAAACTGTTTAGTCTTTCAGACACTGTGCAGTTCAATTGCTGAATTCATTTGCCCCAAGGTCATTTGAAGCCAAAAATCTTTTTGAAAAGTGTGTGTGGAGGGAAAAGAAAAAGTGGAGAGATTCAGAGAAGAAATGTTGAAAAAAAAAGTAATAAAAAATTACCACCCAGACTTAAACACAAAAGTGTTTATACAAGATCTGTCTCAGGAAGTTCCTAAACCACAGCTCACTGCTGACAGGAAGCTACATCTGGAAAACAACTATTGTACCTTTGCCTTTTTCCTATATTCCATTTTGAAGTATTCTCTGCTTTCTGACACTGGAAAACATATGTTTAAAAATTTTGAAATTAATCTCTATTACATTATTTAATCTTCTGTAATATATTTTTTTCTTATTCATGGGAAAAGCATTAGGAAATAGTTGGGTTTGGGGGAAAAATGTAAAAAAAAAAAATAAAAATGGCAGTACTCTTGAGAAAATCTGATTTGTTCAGAGAGAAGATTGGATTGGATTTTGACTAAGCTAGACCTCTAGAGTGAAAAGGGTAGACTAGTAATTTAATTTCCTACTTAGATTCTTTTTAGTGCTGTTCCTGTAAATATTGTGAAAGATTTTCAATTCCTTCTTGATGCACACGTCAGAAGTAAAAGTAATTTCACTATGTTAAGAACATGTTCTTGTACTGTGCAGCTATTTTGTTTGCATATGCCGAAATGATTCACCACAGCATACTTACATTTTACCTAAATATACATTTTACAAATAGCATGTATATTACTGTAAAAAGTATAGTATTTAGTAAGGGCAAAATATGCTAAAATATCTGCTACAAAATCTAGGTTTCTGTTAGCGTGCATACAAAACGGTGTGCAGGCCAGTTCTGTAGCAACATCAGCAAGTTAAAGGCAATAGGAAAAAATCATGCAGAAAATGGGGCCTTTAGAGATCATCTGGTTCAAACCCCTGCTCAGTGTAGGGCTAATTTAAGAACTGGGTTAAGTTACTCAAAATCTTGTCCAACTGAGTTCCATAAATCTCCAGAGATGGGGATTCACAGCTGTTCTGGGCAACTGTGTAGTGCTTGACCCATCTGAAAGGGTTGTTTAGTTGTTTCTGTGGTGTTTTTTTATTTATTCTTTCTTTGTTGTTTTTTGTTTGTTTTGGTTTGGTTTGGTTTGGTTTTTCTTTGTGCGTAGTTGTCTTATGTTACTTGTTTGGTTAGTTGTTTTATTTTTTCCTTATTCTGACTGGAATTTCCATTGCTGCAGCTTGTGTCAGTTGCTTCTTACCCTGTTGCAGTGCATCTGAGAAAAGATCTTTTCTCTACAGTTCCCCCCCCCACCCTCCTTTTCATTAGGGAAATAACCACGGTTCTGTGCCTCTGGCTCCATCTCTTCTCCAGGCTACACAAGCCCAGTTCTTTAGGCGGGTCCTCATCTGTCAAGTGCTCCTGCTCCCAGGCCACATCAGTGGTCCTGTGCTGGCCCCTCTCCCTTTTACCATCTGTCCTGTACAGAGGTGCAGCAGAGCTGAACTGCAGTATTCCAGATGTGGCCTCACTGCTGCTGAGTAGACGTGAAAAACTTATCTTTAAAATCTTTTTGGAAATGCACTGTGTGTATTCTGCTTGGTTGCCGGCTCTGTGCATGTAGCATGTGTGCATAACATTGCATTTTATAAGAGGGCATGCTACTAAGCAACATTTCCTGCAAACTACATATATAATCTACCTTAAAAATATAGTTAAATTTTCTATGTTGCTTTCTCAAAAATCACAGTTGGCTAGAGAATTACTTTTCTCTTTGTAGGTCACATCAGGGATATCTAAACAGTTGATGGATTCAAGCTAGCAGCTAAGGCTTAAATAGGTATTGCAGCTTATGAGAAGGCAGTGTGATCTGATCCTCTTTTTCTAGAGCTGGAGATCATGATTTTTTTTTTTTTTTTTTTTTTTTTTTTTTTATTAGGTATAGGAGGCAGAAGAAACAGGGCAGTATAGGAGATGCTCTTGGCAGAGGGTAGAATTGAAAGATGTGCTGGAATTTTGATTTTTGTTGACTGGATGTTTGATTTGAAAGATGCTCATACCTTTTAAGGGACTTGTTTAGCAGCAGTGTAAGTTGCTCATTATATCCTGTTGTTAAAGCTGTTGCTTCTGAGTGGAACTGCTTCTGTTCTCATGCACAAAATATAATAATGACAGTGCAGTTTCCATTACTGTTGTTACCTATTTAAAAAAATGCATTTGCTATTACTGTGTCAGTTGGCACTAATATTTTAAGAGTTTATGAAGGTATTGTCTTTTTTGAAATACTCCTACAAACTGATATTTAGATAGTGTTTTGACAGAGGTAACAGACTACAACCATTTTAACTTTTTTTTTATTAATTGTATGCAGTACCATTTGTTGTTTGCAATTACATCATCTTGTTTGCTGTGAAGTAAAATAACTCGCAGAATGTTCACTACAATTATTTAATTATTTGGGGTATTGTGTTTGATTAATGGAGGTAGAGTTATATATTAAAGTTACTCTATGCATATGTGTTACATCGACACAGTTTTTGAACCCATGAAATACGTTTGCCTGAATGATCCCTAAGTATTATTCAGGTGAATGCTGTTTGCACTGAAAACTTAATGAAGTAGTTATTCCAGTGAATGTCTCAATTTGGATGTGATCATTCCTGAGGAATGCTGAGCCTGTAATAGACTATCTGTTCCAGAATAAATATTCCAGAAAAGTTTGTCTATGCTTTCCAGGTACAGACAAGACCAGAGTGTTGATGTGGCCCTCCAGTACTGTTTTTCTAGTTCTGAGACCAGAAAAGAGAAATTGATGGTTGTATACTAAGAATATGCATGATTATTGGCATGAGCAGAAGTTAGTTTGATTCAGTTATGAAATTGCATGAGATCTAGAAAACAGCCTGGTTCAGAACATCTGTGAGGTTTTGGCTGATATTTCAAGTCAAAAAATACTTCAGCCTTGCATGCTATGCACACTGTGCTTTTTTTTGCTCAGTATAACAGTGTTTCAGGTACAATGTTTGTGTTGATTATTTCTAATCAAAATAGTTATTAATAGTTTAGCTTTAGAGCTAACCTATTTAAATTTATATCCTACCAACATCAGGTTTTAAATTTGTTATTGATGTTGCCGAGATTGAGCCAAAATAAGGTGCTCTCTCAACCTGTACATTTTTATAAGGTTAGTTTTGCTTATATCTCACAATAAGAGATTTCTTCATGTGCTTGCTTTGTTCACAGTTAATCGATGTCAGTTGGCTGCTTGTACATGCATAGCTTTCCTACAACAAATTAGTCCATATAACTGCTGTACTCCAAACTCTCTTACAATAAGAGATCTGTAGGCATAGGCTTGCATGTTTATTATGTTTATCATAGAATAAGAGTTGTGGCTGGAAGGGAGCCCTGGAGATCATCTGGGTCAACCTTTTGTTGAAAGCAGGGCCATAGGTTAGGTTATCCAGGGTCTTATCAAGCCAAGTCTTGACTGTTTCCATCAAGGGAAGCTGTGCATCTCCTCTTTGGAACCTATTCCAGTATTTAATTACTCTCACAGTGAAGAATTTTTACTTACAAGAAGACAATTTCTTGAAATACCTCTTCTGCTGCTGTGTATTGCTCTCAAGAGAGTGTTTCTATCTTCTCTAGAACTGCTTTTTAGGTACTGGAAGACTGGTTAGATCCCCTTCCTGTACCTTCACTTCTCTACGCTGAAAAAACCCAATTCCTTTAAGTTTTCTTCCTATGACCAGTTTTCCAACCCTGTAGTCAGATGGCCATCCATGGGACCATCTTGTAATTGTGTAGTGACCCTCTTGAGACATTTTATCATTAATGTATTTCTCTGTGTTAACAGAAACAATAAATAAGATATTCACTTCAGTAGTTCTTTGGATTTAGGTCAATCCATATTTTAGCATCTGTAGTATTAGTGTGGATTTTGCTAAGCAGCTTTGCTATTCTAACAGAAAAATGTAGACAGAGCCTATACTCTAAATCCTTTCTAATAAAGCCACACTGGGGAACAGTTTTGAGACTTACTTAAATATACATATGCAAATTTACATCTACCTCCCTATTGAAAGCATAAATAATAAGCAGACATTCTCAAGCATATCAAGAGCTGAAAAGTTAAGTAACTGTATAGTTTACAATTTCAGCATGAAAACAGCTGTGGTCCACATTTTCATGTCAAGCTATTTCTGGTAACGCTCATTGTACTAACCTTCATTAAAATTCTTCAAAGCAATTCAAATTATCAGCTCTAATGAATATATGGGTAACTTATTTAATCAAGGCATCTATTTTTAAAGTTTACTTTTTTCCTTTACTTACATAAAGATTTGTATAAGGAAAATTCTCTTCTTCGTTTTCAAGATGCTTCTCTTTACTCTCTTTGAAAGGCAGAATTAATGTGATTTGAAGCCATGATTATTTTCCATTTCATGTAGATGATTATTCATTCACAGATCAACAACAAAACCAACAGAAAAGACTGGCAAATACAGATAATCTATCTTTCAATTCATCTTCGTGTTGAAGAAATAATGTTTAGAAAGCAATCTTATGAGCAACTTCCCCTCTTAGTAACTTACTGGCAACATCTTTCCAGGCATTGCTTTTACTTGTGATTTTGGAAAAAAGTTTTTGTGGTATTGTGAGTAGTCACACTATCACTAGACTGATAATATGCAAGGGAAGATGCCAGAGAATTGCAAGAATGGCTATTTTGGGATGTGGAACTGTGTAAGTAAAAATTACACAAATCTTGTTAATTGAGAATTTTTTGTCTTTTTGACTCAGCCTCATTATAGTTCTGCGTTTGTGCATGTGTGTGATACTGATGCCATGTGCTGCCTAGCTGGCATCAGACAAAAGTGATGAACCTGGTTGTAATTCCACCTTTGCTTTCCTGGGACTGATCCCATTGACTTGGCCACTGTGCTGGCAATATGTATTACAAATCACATGGTGTTGCCTTGGCAAGGATTTGTCTTCAGTTGTTTTTAGAGTACTCGAAGTCCTACCAAGGTTAACCAGCATATACATTTGGTTTCGTAGAAAATTTTTCCAGCCCTTTAGTCCATGGAAAATATCTAGTCTTCTTGAAACCTATGATACCACAAAACTGTTGGCTTTTCTGACTATGAGCTAATCTCCTAAGAATGATGTCTTTGGTTTTCCAGACTGCTGACTGTAGTGGTTTGGGCTTTCTACTGCTTAGTTAATTGATAAGTTACTTTCTCTCTGTCCTCTGCTTTATTTAGTATGATACAACCACACTACTGTATGTGGGGAAAGGCTTTCATAAATAGAGCTGACTACATATTGGAAACATATTTTTGTCTCTTTTGGTTTTCCTACCAAACCAGTGTCATTATTCAACTTCTGGGGAGAAAAAAGGGAAAATAATTACTTTCCATAGGTTTCCTTCTGTTATGTGTGCCAGCTACAGTGTATCTTGTAGACAATGCTTACTGTGCTGAAAGAATGTTCTATACCCAGACATTTGTGTATATGTGCATTTGGGGGCTTCTTGTTGTGAATATCTTTAGAAAGTGTACAAGATAAGTACAAGTGTACAAGATAAGTAAGAAACTAAATTTGTTCATGAAAACTTTTTTTTTTTCCTCTTTTATAGCTTGTATTTATCGTTGTCACAGTAACAGTACAATTTACCAAACAAATGTGGAAGATTATTACAGTACTTAAAGTATTAAGTAAGAATAAATTGAAGTCTTGAGGCTAATCTGAAATATCTCCCCATCAGCTAATTATTCTCTGTTGCAGTGAATGTCTGCCTAACAAAAACACCATACAGCAGCTGTTTCCTAACTTACTTGCATTTGCAGAATTGCACAGACCTTTAGCAAAGCACTATGCACTACAGTATATGTCAAGTATACAGTAGCAGTGAGTTTTAACCACTTACTTTTCAATTTGTTAACCTTACTATTTAACAAGATAGTTTTATATCCAGTATAAAAAGGAGTAAGGAGGGAGAAAAACAAAACAAACAAACAAAAAACCCGATTGGGAATGATTCAAGTTTTCAGTCTTTATCTGCACTGTTTGGGTTTTTTTACTATCAGTTTTGCAACAGTGTGTATTTGTGAGACAAATTTAGGGTACCATAAGTTTTGGATTACACCTT
This sequence comes from Actenoides lindsayi, assembly GCA_025331215.1. Lineage (NCBI taxonomy): Eukaryota > Metazoa > Chordata > Aves > Coraciiformes > Alcedinidae > Actenoides > Actenoides lindsayi. The sequence continues at coordinate 41,760 of WTSP01012155.1, forward strand.
GTGCCTGCAGATAGTTGTAAACCCCTAAACCAGAGTTGTAATTCTGAATTATTAAGAATAAATAGTGCTGCTACTTCTACAGGCTGCACGTCATTACATATTTTCTATAAGGAATTTAGAACCCATTTTTGTTAAGTCTTCCTGTTCATATTTATTTTCATGGTTTTTTCCTGACATGATACCTCTCTCTGAACTCATAGACAATAAAGGTTAACAATAACTTGACCAGGTCAAAGAAATCTGTGACAGAACAGGAAATTTGAACACAGATTTTCTGACTTCCAGGTAAATGCCTTAAAAAACAGATTTCCATTTGTTTCTGCTGCTGTGGTTGAAACTAATACCATCCCAGCTTTAGTACCCATCAACTCCAAAGTATGCTTACTTACTATCTGCCACAGTGCTGTTTGCTCTTTCTCAGAAGCATTCAGTATTGAATAAAGTAGTAACAGGAGAAGCTTGACTGTGAATCAAGACACAAATATATGGACTTAGGTTTGCATCCTGCTGAACACTACAGTTCCCCGTAAATACTTTTTCAATAAAATTTAGCCTTGGAATTTGTTATCTGGTGGATGAAACACTCAAAATCCATGATCTGGGTGACATTGACTACCCTGTTTCAAGGTCACTTTTTTGTTGTTCTTGAGTTTCCCTGTCTTTAAACTGTCAGTAATATTACTGGGGTTTTTTGAGCTCTGAAATAAAAGTTTAAGAGGTAGATATTATAGGTTTTTTTGCCAATTAAAAAGTAATCAGACCTCTTTATACAGTGTTTTCCATTGATAAATTTAGTTCTGGATTATTTGGCCATGCTTTTCCTCAGTCTGTGTTGTTATTTCCATGATACCATAAACTAATGAATACTGTGTTGTCTGCATACAATATCCAGCTGCAAAATTAGTTCTTGTAACAATGGAGAAAAGTCAGTATCACTGGAAAATGTTTTGCCTGTGGAAGCAGCTGCCCATGAGCTCACCCTCTGGAAAACATCCTGATGGCTTCACATCTTAGAGAGCTTTTTTCAGTGCACAGTAGCACAAATGTAGGCCAAGGTTTGAAAAGCTAGTGCTGCATGTTTTCTTTGGCATATGACAACCCCAAGCCTTTCCTGTGAGAGGCAGGTCTCAAAGTCTTTTGCTGAAAGGAGTAATTTTGCAATTCCTCTGGGAAAAATAAGCTGATTCTCATTTATTCCTACTGTCACATCATTTATATAGAAGAGTTCAAAATGACACTGCCCAGATGAAGGCTGGTAACACTAGAAAAAGAAATCATAAGAAACTCATCATCCTTCTTGCATTAAAAGGAGGGAGAGGAATGCTGTTGAAAAGGTGTAGCTTGTTGTATATTTACAAGATAATATGTTCTGTTACTTTCCAGCATGTTGCATTTAGTTCCAGGTTTTTATTGGCATCCATCAGTTTGGTTTCTTTCTTCCTGCACCCCACTACCTACAGAAAGCCCATATCCTTACACTTCTACATGGAATTTACAGGACCTATGCTAACCTTCCCCCTCCCCCCCATTCTTTTTGTTGCTCATTGATCCTCATCTGTATATTGTCCTGGAAAATTTACTTTTTGTACTGAAGAAGTTCTTACAGCTACCAATATGATTTGAGAGGGTATTTATACTATTGATATTAATAAGAATAGAATCATAGAATTGTCAGGGTTGGAAGGGACCCAAAAGATCATCTGGTCATTATAGAATCATAGGATTTTAATAGAGTCTTGTCTCAAAACAGGTAATTGATATGTAGCTACAAAGTATAGTTTGACCATGTTTGTATCAACTCAAAAAACAAACATTCATGTGTCACCACCTTTAGCTAGTAGTTGTCTTTATATCATGTGGAAAAATCAGATTAAGGACTGAGCTGCCTCTGTGGGTCTTAACTTTCATACTATCAGGAGTGCTTATTAGAATCATAGCAAACGTCACACATCATTGTGCACAGGTTTTTTGGTGTTTTTTTGTTTGTTTGTGATTATTTGGGTTTTTTTTTAATTCATAAGTTGTGAGATGCAAAAAGATTGATTTAATCCTGCTAGAACTTAGTTATATTTTGCTCTAAGTTCACTGTATAAACTATGATTCCTCTTCGAAATGTACATCCAGCAGAAAAGGATTTGTACATTGTTTTATCAGTAGAAGTAAGAATGTTGAAGACTGTATATAAAAGATTTCTACTTCAAGTTGTATTACAGTATTTGAGTTGCATCCACCTCATTACTATTTATCACTCTGGCTTTGTGTTTTTATAGATTTTGTATACATTGCTTGTAAGCGCGTGTTCAAAGTTATACCATTACAAATTTGAACACTTTTTATTTCTTGGAAATTGAGTGTGCAGTTACAGGATTTTTTTTAGATTAAAAAAAACCCCAAAAACCTGTGTTAAGAATGGATGAAGCTGCACTTTCTTTCTTGTATTGTCTAGTTTGGGTATGTCTGGCTGTTGCATGGCTCCATGAAGAGGCAAAAGAGCAACGATTCTCCATTATACAGTGATTGCCCTCACTTATTTCAAGAGGTCTTAGTGACAGCATTTATGTGGCCAAGGACACACTGGAGATGATGAAGTGTATTGTTATAACTCTGCCTCAGCAGACTAATTATTCCATTTCCTAAGCAGATGATGTACTGTGCATGATGACTTTGTTCCTTCTTATGACCTGCACCCGAGGCTTGATCAAAAGAGAGCAAAAATAGAAGTCTTAAAATAAATTCATTTTACACATGCGCTCAGAGCCTCTGTACTCCTCCTCTGCCTTTATACGATTCAAATACTAAGACTGCTTACAGTATCCTCACAGTGTGTTACTCTTCCTCATCTTCATTTCAATGCATTCAATTAGTTTCTGAAGTAAATAGACAAGGCTTGCATTATGCTTTCATGACTATGGCAAGACTGTGCTGCAGAATTATCTTTCAGTTTTCCAGTTAAAAGGTAAAACTTTCTAGGCAATCTCAGTGATGACTGTTTTCTCAGATTTGATGATTGTATATTTTATGTACTTCCTGGTACTTTTCCCTTCATTTGCAACTGCTTCCTAACTGTCCTAGAGCTGTAAAAGAAGCCCACAACAAATCATAATGGTATATGTGAAACTGAATGGCATGTGTTGATGAAAAGCAGTTGGGTACCATGCAAGAAATGTTATGCTGTATCTTGAATTAATTTCCGCCTTAAGCATGCCTTTTGCTTTCTTACATGAGTTGTAAGGGTAAAAATACTATACAACAGAGACTAACTCTGCAAAATACCTTCCTGCCAACATTGCATATAGGTATATTTTTGGTGAGGAAGATAACTGTCATCTTGCAACACATGACTTTTGTATATAATATGCTTCTTTACCAACCAGAAATTACATTTGGTCTAGTCAGCCAGTGCTTTGGACAAGTGTGATACAAATAAAAACAAGCAGCATTTTTGGCTACTTTTTTTGGCTACAATAAATACCATCTTTCTGTATTGACTGAGAGATCTGGGCCTAGACAAATAACTGCCATTTTTTCAGTTAAGAAAATAATAAATAAAATACTTTTCTTCATCATGTAATTGAAACCTAATTATCATTTCCTCTTGTATTCTAGCAAATGCAGCACACAGCCTGAATTGAAACATGCAGTAGTATGTTAATGTAGTAAATAGTGGCAGATCTAGAAGCCACAGCAGCGCAGTGCTGAACTCTGTTCCTTGTGGCCAGAGCTGTTGTGCTTGCTGTCAGCTCCACGCAGACTGCCTGTACTGTCATCAGTGGTTTGTGGCAGCTGTCACTCTCTCTTTTTATAGTGTCCTTGTTATGATCCTGCAAACTGCTCACAGTAGACACTAGCCAATGTAAGTCTTTTCTGTCCTTTTTTAAGAGGTGCCATAGAACTCAAGCACTAATTATGAAATTTTTCAACATGCAAATTGCAAGCTCTCCCTTGTTTAATGAGCTCATACCTTGTTGGGGTAAATAGTGGCCGGCTCTTATATCTGTTAAAAATTATGCAACTTTTTCCGTTTGAAGCACTAGATCAGTTGGTTGATTGATTTGTTTGTTTCAGGAATTTATCTCTTGGACTTAATCTACATTGATTCTGCATATCCTGCTTCAGGCAGCATTATGGAGAATGAACAAAGATCCAATCAAATGAACAATATTCTCCGAATAATAGCTGATCTCCAAGTCTCCTGTAACTATGGTTGGTAAATTTTGTTATACCTATTAAGCCTTAACTAAAATTTCTTTAGTACAACATTGTGAAAATGCTTTTGGCCTAAAGGCAGCACAAGAGGCAAACACTAGTAGAGTTGAACTCTAGTTAAAGTGATGTAGCTTCCACTTCTGTGCAGTTTCAATCTTACCAGTAAATTAGGCAAATAAACCTATATTCTAAATTGTGAGAACTATAACAGAAGTTGTGCAGAGCTTGCTGCTACATGTGGACTACAAATGAAATTCTTGCTTTTGGGTTATATTCTGCTTCCACCAGAGACAATCAGAGAGAATTATCTTAATATCTTTCCTTCGTTTCTTTTGCGGTAGATATGATGTATTTGGAGTGTAGAATGTATTAATTTCATTATAATTTTTTTCTTAGTATCCTGATGACGTTTACAAAATGAAATGCAAATATTTCAAACTATACAACAGTTGTTAAATTGTGTGCTAAGCTTTTCCACAAACGTCACTTGTTGATGAAGTGAAACTCATGAGGGTGCTGCTGCTTTTTGTTAACAAGATTTTGCTCTAAAATTGATTCTGTAATTCTAACCTGTTAGTGAAGCCTTATGTCAAGAAATGTGCTGGTTTGAGGTCTTGATGAGTATTCAGTGTACTGTTGGTAACTTAGCATGACTTTTCATTGCTTTAACATGAAGTAAGCTGGAAAACCTTGAGAACAGCTGTACTATTAAATAAATTCAGAACACTGATGCTACATTTTTTGAGAGTTTTGATGAGAAAAAAAATTAAATGTTAGATTGTGAGAAAATTAGGCAAGAAATTACTTGCGTGTGCTTAAGTATCTAGCCCCCGTCCTTTGTCATCAACTTCGGTATTATAAAACATTTAAATGTAGGGACTAGGCATAGTAACATATGATTCTGAATAGTTAGATTATTCAGCTATCATGTTCTTATTGTGAGTTCCATTTTGTTTTTGAATACTTTGAATTATAAGGAAACTTCATTATTTTACTGACCTCTTCCTTTTTACAGTTTTGGCGGCTTCCTGCATTGTTATGCATTAATTTTAAATCCTTTTGTTAAAATCAGAATGAAAATTAAAATATGGCCTTGAAGAAACAATATTCTGAAATGAGTGCCTTCAAAACAGTTGTCTTTATGAGAGCATTAAAGTTCAGTTCAATACTACAAGGTATATCTCTGTCCATACACCATATATCAAAGGATTTTTCTGTCATTCTGAACTTAGTATCTGTCTTGATATTCAGCATTGTAATTCACCAAGTGTCTTCACTTCATGTTCATGTGGGAATCACTAACAGCCATGGCTGCAGCCTTTTAGTTTCCCACAGAACAACCAGCACAAAATTCAAGCAGGGTTTGCAGCAAATAACTCCTTTCCACTTGTGAGATAGCATGCAACAAAATCCACTAGCTTTCATGATGATAAAATACATCTGTGTTTTCTTTACAAACTAAGCATCACTTTTACTCAATGGAATCTTTAACATCTTTTTAGATGTAATATTTCTTGCTAATTTATTCTTTAGGAAGATGCAATTTCTATTTCCATTAAGATAACCATAAGAACCAGAAAAAGAAAAAAATCTGAAAGAATAATTAATTTTGGATGATGCGAATGTTAATCTTTTTTTGTTTGAATGCTCCACAGATCAACTTACAACACTGCCCCATGTGCAAAAGTATTTGAAGTCTGTCCGTTACATTGAAGAACTTCAAAAATTTGTAGAAGATGACAATTATAAGTAAGCACTATTCTTTTCTTCAGGTTTGGAGGAATTTAATGAAAATATCACTTGGCTTTTAGTTTGATTAAGAGTTCAACAAAAATATAAACCTGACAATTTGGGAGGGGTTAAGCATATTAAAGCAGTGTTTACAAAAAAAGAAGTGGAGAAGAGCTAACCCACACAGTGAGACACCATAGCACATTGGTCAATATGTGAATGTGCTCCAATTAAAGGAGGTGATAATCTCTGGCCAATAATTCTGAGAGAACTAGAACATTAAATCATAAGTCTAGGAGCCAAGGTTTTAAATAACCAAGGTAGATGCAATGCTATATTGAAAATATAATACCTCTATTTACATGAAGTATTCAAGGCAACCAGGTATTCAGTAATATGATGGAGGTATGGAAGCTTTTAGAATATGTTTTTGGGAGCAAGGTTCCTAATGAACTTCTTTAAAGCCAGTCTTGTTACCAGTTTTATTAAATACTTAAGAACTTTGTTTCAGAATTTCTATGTACTTAGACTGTATGCTAATAAAACAGCATTGAAAGAGCTCATTGAAGTAGACGATGATTTGGATATCACAAAGGAAGAATCAAATGGCTTGATGACTAAAATGATAGTGACACAAAACCCAAAATGTTATATATTTATTCTAAAAATATTTTATGGTGTTGATCAGTAGATGTCTGTCAGAAGTGTCATACAGCCATGAAAAGACAAATTCATCTCTACTACCTATCAAATATAGGGTTTTGTAAATTAAATTATTAATACTGGTTCAAAAGGAGCTAGCGATACCTAATGTGGAGGACTATATGCAATTCTGGCCATCCGTGCTTAGGGTGGGTTTAAAAAAAATGCTGGTGTAATCAACTGATTGAACTCTGTCTTGTAACACCAGATTTAATGAGCTAGATTTGGCTTTAGCCTGGAAAGGAAGAATCTTAGGTGATAGAATCACTATGTATAAATGCAACTTGGAGAAAATAGGGTGGGTAAACAGCAATTTAAACTAAACTGTAATGGTAGCATAAGGATAAACAAATACAAAAATTTAGAAGCTAAACGTTGAGATAGAATTGGATCTTAGGAAAAAGTTCTTCAGTATGAAGGTGGTGAGACTCTGGAATAGATTGCCCAGTGGGATTGTGGATGCCCCTCCCTAGAGGTGTTCAAAGCCAGGCTATAGGAGGACTTGAGCAACCTAGTCTAGTTGAGAGGCATCCTTGCCCATGGCACGGGGGTTGGATTAGATGATCTCTAAGGTCCCTTCCAGCCTAAGCCATTCTATGATAATTACTAATCAGCAGAGTAGTGGAATTCTGGAACAGCTTCTTAATTGGACTAGTGAGACATATAATTATATAATTTTAAGTTGAAACTTGATTAGTTAATGAAGTGAAGGCTACCACTTAGTGTCTGTGAAAAGACCAGATACAGAAGACTCTGTATTACCAGTATGGATCATGTACATATGAGCATGAAAAATGACCTACCCTAGCCATTCTACATTTCTCTGCAGTTACAGCTGATACTGCTGGCATACAGATGCAAAATCCTACTGACACAGTTCAGGAGAAAAAGGTGTCACTGTAACAGAGACACATAACCACATGTTTGAGCATAACATGAGTCATGAGGTTTGTCATTTCAATTTTGAGCATAACTGCAGTAGGTGATAATTCCAGCTGCCAAAGCTGTTCCCCTTAGCTCCAGTTCAGGCCACTCTGCATACAGTACTCTTCTTCAGTCAAATCTGTAGATACGGATTCTTGTGATGATTGTGTGTGGAACTTTGCTTTTCCTGAGAGAATAACTAAAACAAATCAGACCAAGTATTATTTTGGAACTTCTCCAAGTATTATCAGGACATAGTTCAAACAGAAGGAAAATGTCCAAAATTCGTTCTCTCGCTGAGGGTAAACGTCAGCAAAAGAAGCCGAACCAGCATTGCATAGTTCACTGCAAAAGATCATACTTGGCTTTGGTTTGATAGGTTTGTGCTTTTGTGTCTGGCTGATCGCAGATACTAAGAATAATCATGTTTCTGCAGGAAAATTATTTAGAAAATGTGAATGTGCTTGTATGGTGTTTTTATAGCAAAATTTATCTGTGTGATGGAATTAGAATTGCTGACAGAGTACTCATGATAGAATGCTTATGTTCTTCTTTTCTCAGTCTCATGATATCATATATGTTTCATAAATAGAGATGCATTGTGCAACAGATGCAGGATGAACATTAGCATTGCACATACCAGTCCAAGACTTGCATTAAGGATAGTCTGAGATTTAAATCTTAGTGTGAAAATTTAACAAATGGTCATTATTTACTAAGTTTACACATACTTCCATGCTTCATTAAAGTCACAGACATAGAGCAAAATTAAACTGAGTAGTAACTAGTAAATTACTATGGAAGAATTGTAGTTAGTAAAGGTTTTATAGCCCCTGGATTGGATTCAAGAAATTGGCCATATTGCTCATTTTGATTTTTAGATGGAGATTCCTGCTGATGCATCAATGTTAACATTGTATGTACCATAACTTTTCTGAACTGTAATATCTTAATGCTGAAAGGTATGTGATGTATCTTAAAGATCATTTAGTACATTTTCTTTTGATTTTGTTATTTGTGAGAATATTTCAATCAAATTTAGAAGTTTTCTTTCTAGGCTTCATTATGGCAAGAAAAAACACAACTGCAAGTCACAAGAGGTATTAAAAATATGGAAAGGTTTGATTCTTAGCCTAGAACAGTTGCTGCAGTTTATATACACTGGAGAACTCATCTTTTTCTACCATGTTTGTTTTGTCGGAATAAAGCTTTAATTTAAGGTCTGTATTCATCAAAATTCATTGCATTTACCTTTAAAGAGAACTCTCATTCCTCTTCCATCTTTGTATTTGATAAGAAGGTTTTGGATTTTGTTTTGAATATTTTGATTTCACATTTTCCTCTCAGTTTTCCCAAATGGATCTTCAGTATCATAGCATTTTCTGGTCCCATGCCAGAAGACACTGTAAGCCTTAAAGGCAAAGAGTGCTAATTTTTATGGTGGGAAAGAATCTTCTCCCACTTCTCTCCCACTCCTCTCCCACTCTCCCGCTCTTTTTGAGTCAGGAACAGCATTAGTGCACTCTGAAGAGATGCATGCTTGATCTTTGGCAGGGAGAACAGAACTATCTCAGTACCAGGCTGTCAGGGAGAGAAGCTTAGATAGTTGCCCTAAAATGTATTGGCAGGATCCCAACACACATTTTGCCAAATAAGAACCTCAGTTACACTGAAAGGGAAAAATTGGCAGCTGCTTTATATAAACAAAGCTTTTCTCTACAATATTTTTGTGCCAGCCCAATTGCTTGCTTTAGATTTGTGCTTGTCAGCAAGTAGGAACACTCCAGAAAACCCCTGACAATGATGTCATATCCTAAAAATAATAGATCTTTCATGCTCAGCCCATATACTGTTCTCAGCAGAAGCTGAGAGCAAAGGGAGCAAAAATAGGACCTAAAGCATTAGAATACCTTTCAGTTATACCCAAAATCTATTGCTATTCATTATCTCAGAACATTAGTGGCAGCCAATGTGCTTCAGAGATACCATGATGCAGCTGCTGCAGCATCTTCCTCCTCCTTCATGAGTATAAGAAGCGGTCTGAGGAGAGTGCTTGTCCCCAGGTATGCAGTTTTTCCCTGAGTTAGACACTGCTATCCAGATGTTGCGGCACTATGCATCCTTTCCTAACCTGCCATGTCTTGCAACAGTTCCAAAACAATTTTTTTGGCTGACCTTTTGGTATCATTAGGTCAGACCAAGTATTGTTCACAGTTGTTCTTGGTCTGAATTTGGCTTGGTATTCTCCACAGTTGTTCTTTGAGTAAAGCCAGTTTGAAAGCTATTACTTGTATTACAGTGTTTTTGGACAGGACAATCAGGATTGGAATCCCATTTTGTAGGCTGCTATCTACACATAAAATTCAGTTTTTCAGAGCATAATAGGCAAGACACTGATATTCCAATATACTAGTAAGTTGATTTCCAGAAAAATCAGTTCCAGTTCAGGTTCATATGGGCAGAATGCTATGGGAAATCATCCAGGAGAAATTAATAGGCAATTAAAACATTATACCAACTCCTAACAAGGATGGTGCTATAAAATTGCCAGCTGTACCATATTGGTTTTAGTCTTACAGTAACAGGAATTGTATGACAGGTGCTTAAAATATTAGTACTTATAATAGTGAACCTGGGTCCATGCCACCCAGGCAACTATATTCCTTGGACCTTTTCCACCCAGAATTATTGTCAAAGTCAGGAGTAGGGGAAGACCTTCACTGGTAGTCTGAGATTTCTCATGGTCTGGTGGCCATATGGATAAATAGTTCTAGTTGTTATTTGGCTGCATCTTCCACAGGACATCCTCAGGGACAGTGAAGCTTCCAGAAACTGTTGGACCTACTGTTTAAGTGCTATACAGGCAGCCCATAATATTTCAGATATGTCAGACCCATTTTTCTTTGTACGCAAATATTGGTCAAAATGCCCTGAATGACAGCTTTGAACTGCACTGCTTTATCACAACTTAGATCTTTCTTTTCTCAAGAAAGATGAAGTTTTGTTCAACATTCTATGGAGCAGCTACATTTCTTGTTCATGCAAGGCTATTCTCTGTCTTCATTCACTTGCTTAATATTAGGAGAACTGAGTAAAAGTAGCTTTACTATCCTAGTAGTAATTCCATCCTGTACTGGAGAGCACACTCCCATGAAACAGAACTGTATGTTCAAGACTGGCTACCTGTTTTATTTTCTGCATTATTTTAGGTTCCTCTTTTCCTGCTTAGCAGACAGGTTCCTCTTAAATGAGCTACATGGTGGCACTCAGTAGCAGAGTGTTGTTTTAAGACTAGGTAGGCACAGAGGTCCATGTGATGGATATGAATCTTGGTTGTAAGCACATCAAGTGTCAGTCTGCACAGATCTATTGATAATATAACAGTAAGCCTGCGAGGGGCCAAAGACTCTGGCTCTGAGAGTGCTATTTGTGAGACATTGCTCATGCTGCTGGCATAAGTATATGCACATGTAGCAAGGTGAGAGCAGATGAGCACATATGTGCATGCATGTAACCTGTGCTGCTTCTCAGTGGAAAATGCAGTGTCAGAGGAATTGCAAAAATTAATTTGGGTGACGAACATGCTAAGACTGGTTGAAACTGTACTGACTATCAGTATCTCTTCCATGAAATAAAAATAGTTTTGATTCTTTCCAGTCTTCTAGGGAAGAGAAGGAAGAGGAGAGAAGGTGCTGCAGGAATGACATCTCATTGTCAGAGTATATTCCCTTTTCTCACAGTTCATTTTAAATATTTTGTTAAATATGTCAGCCTGACATACCGGAACTCCAATTTAGGCTCATATTTATTTGTTGCTCTTCTAATATATACTGTATTCTCTTAAGTTGAATAGCTAAATTGAATTTTTGTTATTTTGAAAACATTGCAAAATTCAAGCATTGTTGAAGTCAGTGACCAAATTGTCAGAGACTTTCCAAGGACTAAGATTTCAGAACGTACTTTACGATAACCAAACAGATAATCAACATTATCTAACTTGACATATAGCGATGTCCAGTGGAGCGATGTAATCTCATTTTATAGTACTGAAGACTCACTATTGCTCTGTCAGTGAATTTTAAGTGCATCACACACTATGGGTGCTTTCTTGACTGCATAATGATACCATTCCTCTTTCTGAAACGGTGTTAAAAACATAAAGGTGTTAGGTCTTAATTTCTGCTGTTATCTTCCCCTTTTCTTTACAGGAGTATTTTTCAATAGACAGTAAAAAAAATGCTATAGTACAAGTAGTTGCATGGAATTTGATCTTACTTGCTTTTACCACATGTTTTGACTGCTAAAGAAGGTATAAGAATGTTCTTGCCTTAAATCTGATAGCAGGTCATGGCACTTTCCCTTATGTGCATATTCGTAGGCAGTATTTCACCTGTGCTTTTTTTCCAGAAGTGTAAGAGTTCTACTTGGTCTTCAAGCTTGACACATAGTAAGCTGATTAAGTTGACAGAAAGGTAAAACACATAAAACTCTGTGTACATGAAAGACAAGGTAGGAAGGAAAGTGATAGTTAAGTCACAGTTAAGTCATGTATGTTATTTTGAAATGCTGTCATGGGTTCCTGTCCCCCCCTCCCCTTTACATGTTTTCAGCTAAAGTTAAAAAGACTTTCATTGGTGTTTGTGCACAGCCAAGCACTGCAGCCTGTATCTTGAAAGCTTCACAACTCTTCTGTGTTTAATGCTGTGCAATGACAGCATTAATTTCCTTTGGGTTTATGGCTATTCCATTAAAATTTACTTAACGTTGTGGTCCTCCATACTTTTCTTGTCAAACTGGTACATAACAAAGGACCCATGAATGTCAAGTTAAGAGTGCGTAAACTTGAGGGATGGCCAAAGTCATAGGCACTGGAAGATATGTTGGAGTGCCGCGATAAGGCAACAGTGAGTGAATCGTAAAATATATGGAGTGAGGCAGAGGTGCATATAATATTATAACTTCCTTCTAATTATCTTCTTTTACTATTAAGTGTTGGTCACTTTACCCACTTATGCTCCTTTTCTGTAAATCATAGTAACTAATATTTCTAAATAGATATTTCTGAATGCATGTGATCACATGGTAACAGTATAAATTCACTTTTCATGCATAGAGGGAATCAAATGCTTGCTATTAGATTTGTATCTAAATTTACTAACTTTTGGAAGCTTTTTTTTTTCAGGTGAAAGACTATATGAACTTAACATTTTTACACTGATAGAGAGTTTCTATTTCCATTTCTGTTTTCATAGACCTCCCTCACAGTTTCTTTCCTGGACCTAGCAGGTAGTGATTTACTTTTAGAAAATTACTGTTTTGTTATATAAAAAAATAAATAACTACACTTCCAACAAAGTAAGATTCCTGCGTACCACTGCCAAAATAATTACTTTCTTCAGTTTCTTTCAACTTTTATTGAGAATTTTTTTTGCTAATATCTGTAAAAACTTCTTTTTCCAGATTATCTTTAAGAATCGAGCCAGGTAACAGCTCTCCTCGTCTGGTTTCCTCCAAAGAAGATCTTGCAGGTATAAATCTTAATTTGAAAAGCTGAGTAAGGAAATAATTTTAATTACATAAATTCCCCACTGAATTGGAAAAACACCTTTCATATGAGAGAGCTTTGGAGGAATTAATCAGTTTCAAATATGGGCTTTTGTTGCAATTACAAAATTATCCTGCAAGGACTGTCAGACAATTGATCCCTTTCCATGAATACCGAGGTTCAGAACACCCTTAGTCCAGAACATCACTGCTTTGATAGTTGTAAAAGGCCTGATTTTTACTGCAATTTTCTATATAGCTGGCTTGGACTTGGGTTATCACTGTCCTTTGTCTTAACTAACTTTCTTCATTTGCTATTTACCCTTGGAGGTTCTCGCAGTAACAAATTATATCCCATATATCAAGATTGATTTCATACTTATCAGCATTCATTTGACTAGGCAAAACAAATCCATTGATCTTAAGTGAAGGAAAACAGTTTGATTTAAGAACTAAGTCTTAATTTGCAGAGATCGTAGAGAAAGGAGGTACTATTATTTGCCTTTCTGGAGAACAGGTTTACCTGGATGGCAAAGCAGAGTGTTTATAAGATGATTTATTAGTCAGTTTCATATTTTTAATAGGTAATATAAAACCTATTGGACTTTCCTCTGCTGAGATTAAAAACCCAGCTATAGCACAATAAGTCTAAAATGAATCCCTGGAATTGATCAGTGCAAATAGCCAAGGTTGTCAGTATTGATACCAAGTCCTCCACTAGCCTTGTTACCATACCTTTTGACACCATTTCCCACAGCATTCTCCTGGAGAAACTGGCTGCTCATGGCTCGGATGGGTGTATGCTTTGCTGGATAAAAAATTATCTGCTGGCTTGCCAGAGAGTGGTGGTTAAATCCAGTTGGCGACCAGTCACAAGTGGCATTCCCCAGGGCTCAGTATTTTGGCCAGTTCTGTTTAATATCTTGATCCCCTTGTCCAGGTTATTGATAGAGGGCACTCTTGGCCAAGTTAGGTGGGTGCGTTGATCTGCCTGAGGGTAGGGAGGGTCTACAGAGGGATATGGACAGGCTGGATCGATGGACTAAGGCCAGTGGGATGAGGTTCAACAAGGCCAAGTGTCAGATCCTGAATTTGGGTCACAACAACCCTCTGCAGTGCTCCAGGCTTGGGGAGGAATGGTTGGAAAGATGCCCATCAGAAATGGACCTAGGGGGTCTGGTTAACAAGTGGCTGGCTGAATGTGAGCTAGCAGTGTGTCCAGGTGGCCAAAAACGCCACCGGAATCCTGGCTTGTGTCAGAAATGGTGTGGCCAGCAGGACTATGCAACAATCATCCCCCTGTGCTTGGCAGTGGTGAGGCTGCATCTTGAATACCATGTTCAGTTTTGGGCCTCTCACTCCAAGAAGAACATCGAGGGGCTGGAGCCTGTCCAGAGAAGGGCAACAAAGCTGGTGAAGGATCTAGAGAATAAGTCTTGTGAGGAGCAGCTGAGGGAACTGGTGTTGTTTAGTATGAAAAGGAGGCTCAGAGGAGATGTTACCACTCTAGAACTACCTGAAGAGAGTTTGTAGCAACATGGTGGTCAGTCTGTTCTCCCATGTAGCAAGCAATAGGACAAGAGAAAGTGGTCTCAGGTTGTGCCAGGGGATGTTTAGATTGGATATTAGGAACAATTTCTTCCCCAGAAGAGGAAGCCCTGGAATAGACTGCCCAGGGAAGTGGTGGAGTCCCCACCCACAGAGGTATTTAAAAGATGTGTAGGTGTGGTGTTCAGGGACACAACTTAGTGGTGACCTGACAGTTCTGGATTAGCAGTTGGACCTGATGATCTTGAAGGTCTGTTCCGACCAGAACAATTTTATTATTCTAGGTCAGAGTCTCCTGAGGGATCACTATTCCTAGTAGTATTGCTGTGGGCTTCTTTGTCTAGAAGCCAGATCTGGTATTTCAGAGGTGTTACCAGCAGCGTGAGTCATCGATAAAGATTGCTGATTTGTATATAAACAATGGCAGTTTGAGAGATAACACAGGGTGTTAGCATTGGCACAGAAATTAGATTCTGTGGATTTTTTTGTTTTGGTTTCTTTTTTTGTGTGTACACATGATTACATTTTCATAACTATTTAAGTGAAGAAGGAGGATCGCTCTTTCAGTACAAATGAATCAATGCAGCAAATAACAAGAAATTATCCTTTCAAGTTTTTGTGTGAACTAAGACATAAATCTGGGACAAACCCCCAGTGGTTTGGGGTTGGGCAAGAGATTGGGAGGGGGCACAGTCAAAATGACCAAAGAGATATTTGGTACCACGTGATGTGCTCACCAGTAAAAGCTAAGAGAAAGGTGGGGAAGGGGGGCATTTGTTATTAAGATATTTGTCTTCCAAAGCAACTGCTGCAAGTTCTTCTGCCCTTCTTCCCAGGCAGTGGCTGGACAATGCCTGCTGATGGGAAGTAGAAGATAAAGTCTTTTTTGTTTTCCTTTGCTTCAGCACACAGCCTTTGGGTTTCTTTATTAAGCTGACTTTATCTTGACTCATGAGTTTGTTTGGGGTTTTTTATCTTATTTTCTCCCCCTGTCCTCTGTAGGAGGGGGAGTGATAGAGCAGCTTGCTGAGCACCTGGCAGGCAGTCAAGGTCAACTGACTACATGTAATATTTGATTTTGCTTTTGTGAGAGTTTGTTTTTTAATACTTAAAACTAAGACATTGCCTCTCATATGTTTATATCTTACATATGTAAAGAAGACATACGAGTGAACTTACTTGTTTTCTGGCTTTCACTTTGTATTGCTCACATTTAAATGCTTTACACTAGGGGTTTGATGTTAACGTTTCACTAGGAATTTTTCATTACTTTTTCAGTGGCCAGCATCTATGTGGCTGCAAAAGTATTATTGAAGGGAATCAGATGTACTTTCTAAAAGAAAAAATAAAATTAAAAAAAAAATCCTGGAGGTAGCATGAATTCAAATTGAAATCTGATTCACCATGGAGGCAATAATTATTGTTTATTTCACAACATTAATAAATAGAAATATAGCCATATGTTAGTCCTGAATAATTCTCAGCTAAAATACCTATATATCAATAATGAGATGTTTGATCATGGAGAATTAAAAATAGCATATTCAGAGGTATTCAGGTCAACTTTATTTGGATTCAAACTATAGTTTGAGATTATTTCAACTTCAGCCATTGTGCCAGGAGTAAATCCTTTGCAGTCAGCAAGCTATAATGATATGAGGTGATCTCAAAATAGTTTAGGGAGTAGTTTAATGTTCTGGTCAATAGTTTAAGGCATAAGAGTCTGAATATAATGATTTTTCAGGTAGAATAAAGATTCTTGTCTCATAAGGGCAGTCATCAGTTCAATTCTTTTGATAGTCAAAAAGTTAATATGTTACTAATAGCAATAAGTCTCTTTGAGTTCTGCGTGTGGTGTGCTGTCTTCTTGCAGGTTGCCACGTTTCCGAATATGGAGAAAAAGCTCAATATCATGGTAATAATTTCAAAGTCTGTAATGGGCTTACGTGCAGGGAATAGTCTTCATGTCCTGAAGTATAATCACTTGTGTTAATGATGGAAATGAATTTTCGTGCTCATCATTGTGACTTTATCTTCTACCTGACTTCAGTTTTCTCTCTTTCAAAAGAAAATAATTTACTTTAGCTAGACATACTGTTTCTTTTTTTCGCCTTAAAGTATCTTTATGAGTGTGAGGCTCAAAATACCAAGTTAAATCCTTCAATATTTCTGCTTGCAAAGTACAGGAGAAAACCACGTGTCCATTTTCCACTTTGGTTGCCAACTGGTTTTCCAGTAAAGTCAGACAGGAGGCAGACATCTGATTACAGCGAATGTCTCACAACAAGCTATGTTTTGTATATTAGTGGCAAAGATGGTCTCATTTAATTACCAATGCATATATAATTGTGAATAGTGCTTTCACAGGAAGATTTTATGCCTTCTGTAAGGCTGCAGATTCTTGTCTCTTGCAAGTAGTATTTAAAAAGGAGCTTTAAACTGTTTAATTGTATGCTTTCAGGAACTGTGTGATTCACACAACTTCCTTGGCAGCAACTTAAGTCTGTTCATTCTGCCTTGTGAATGTTAGAGAGAGTGAGTAGCTAGAGAGTTTATAGCATGGTAACTGTTCACAGTTTCCAGTTGAATTAGCTGTAAAAACCATCTGTGTTCCTGCAGTGTTGGCTAAGAGGTGCCCAGCATTTATAGTACAGCTATTAGATTGTTTTGGAAGGTGTAGCTCGATACATTTTCCGAGAACAAAAGAGAAAAAAAGATGTAATATATGGTAAATAAGTTAGCTTTCTCAGCAGCTGAAGTTCCTTAGAATTTGCACACAAAGTGCATTTCAGTATAGAAAAATGTATGCATGTTCTTTATCATATTAATGTTATTTTGAAAAGTCCAGACCACAGTGCTAATCCTAATATAGAAAATGGTGGCTCATTCTCTGAAATATACCATGTTTATTCTGTCTTAGATAACAATGTAAAAAGATAAATAATGTTAAAATAGTTACTATATCCAGAAAATTAGATCTAATACTGAGTGACTCAAAGACTGGTCTTTGTGGTTCTGTGATTTTATTTTTTTTTTTAACGAACCCCTTCATTAAAATTAGCATTTAGAAATTATTTTTAGCAGCAGCCAGGCCTCAGCTGTGGGCAGCCCTTATTTTTGGTTTTCATTATGCAATAGTCAGGGATGGACCCTCATCCCCTCCGTTTTTTTCCAAGTAGGTCTTGGTATAATTTTTGAGAAGAAAGTAAGTAGACCAGAGTTTTTATGTAACCATACTACCAGGGATCTGGAGTAATTGATCTGAAACAGGTATATTCTCTTTTTTGTTATTGGGGTAAAATTCAACCCAAATTATGGTTCTATACAGCTTTGAGAGTTGCTAAATAACTTTTAATATTTATTATAATTAATTAGAAGCAGTGAATTTATTGGATGTAAGTATGTGATATGTAGGACTTAAAAATGTAAAAACAGATGGAAGAAAGACTGGGTTGTTTACATATTTGTAACCCTCTGAAAGTAGGTATACTACACTAGTGACAACTGTACAGCAATCCCACCATTTTAGAACAAAAAAACCTCAAAAAACACAATGTCATTTTCCATGTAAACACTGAGTTTGACATTTAGTTTTGCCATTTGTTTTACTGGTTGCTTTGGTAACTAATAAATAGTTTGTGCTAAGTGCTTTAGCAGCCAATCGTTCTGTGGAAATGAGGATTGTCTAATCCTCCTGGAAGTACTTGGTTATTGCTTCATGCGCATAGTGTCTGCTTTTCTTACTCTTTACTTTACGGTACAAGTGGAAGTTTTCTTCACAAAAGTTTACAGGCCATCCAGAAAACTTTGTTCTTTAGTTTCAGACTTATTTCCAGTTTCTTCCTTTATGATACTTTCCCTGCAAATTTTTACAACTCATTTGGGTATTTTTGAAAGAAAATTAATTCCAGACAAATGTGTGGGATTCACATGTTGTCAAAACCACTAAATCCAGCCAGAATTAGTGTGCTGTGTTTTTTTTCTTAGCACACCAAACCTTCACAAAAATTGTAGAATATTCTGTCAAAACAAATACGAATTTATAAGGGAGAAAATGATTATACTCAGTTTTTAACTTTATAATTTTCTATTACTTTCAGTGACTTCCTTACCGAAGAAGCCTCTTTAATGTCCTAGTTTACTGATGCTTATTTTAACTACCAACTTATTTGTCCCTCAGAATGTTAAGAATATATAGAACATCCAGAGGACAAGGGGCTTTTCTGCTCTGTTGTTTCGGGGGTTTTTTGTCTGTCTTCAGAGCAGACACCTGAAATAATTTCTGCAAAAAGTTGGGGTTTTTTGGTAGATTGGTTTAATGTATTTTGTTGAACCCAAACTTCAGAGTTTCCCTCCAGCTATGCTCTCACAGTGAGTATGTCTTCACTGCCAATATGGGTGTCATCCAAGCTAATAAACTACCCTGCAGATCCAGCTGCAAGAAATTCAGCATTTTTGTTGAAGTGTAAGTCAGGGTTTTGCACATTCCACTGGTGCAGTGTAAGTAACACGAATGCTGACAGTTAGTGATTCCATAAAAGTAACACTTGAAATTGAAAGTATCACTACTATTCAGGAAGCATTTGAAGGAAACATACTCAAATGCATTTACTGTGCAGTGAGAAGTACATTAGAAATATGGTTAGTTGTACTTGATCTTGATAGAGTGGCACAGACAAAAGTGCCTCAGATTTCTGGTATTCTTGTCTGGTTGCCTATTGCAATTGTCCTTGCTAACTATACTAAACTTGTGATCTTGTCTCTACTGTAATTTCTTCTTTCAGTTCATTATTAATGTATTTGTACAGTCCTACTCCTGGAGATATTGGGTTGAGTACTACTGGCCAAACTCTCTAGGGGCCATTTTATACACTTTGACACTTCGTATATTAACATCAACAAACTCCTTTCTGTGTCCACGTCACTTAATTGGTCCCTTTCTGGCAATTACAGAAAAAAAAGAAAAAAAGAAAAAAAAAAAGGTCAGAATTGAATAGTCCAAGAAGATTGAATTACTTCTTCACACATGCACACAGGTTTTTCATAACAGCAATGGAGGCAGGGTTACTGAGGTAACAACCCAGCATGAGTCACTTTTACACTTAATTTTCTGGGAAGAAAAAGTATTAAGTTAATATGCTAATATGATTGAAAGTTCTCTTTTTCATAATTATTGTTATTGATAGACAAAAGATTGACATTCAAGTCAGTGTTTATTTCCCCTGGAATTAACCTTTAAATTAGTGGATTTTGTTAATGCAAATTTGAATGTGAAGCAAAGACTACATGAGAGGTTTTCAAATTACTTTTAGTAATTTGAAATTTAATTTTGAAATTTAGTACTTTTAGTATCTGTACCTTTTGCTGTGACAGAGTGGAGGTGGAGATTAGAATAGGACACTAATTACAGCAACAGGGATCATGTGGCAGAAATACAAAATCCTGTTTATGTTCCCTTTATTCCCAGGGCACAGTATGAGAAATAGTTCATAGTCTTTTTGAAAAAAAAGAGTGCTTTAATTCAGTAACGAAAATCATCTTTCTGACCTCTGCAGCAAGAGGACTTTGCATTTTGTTTCCAAAGAGAGCCAGCAGAGTTCAATTCATCTGACCAAAACACACCTCTCTTTTTTTTTTTTTCCTGGGAGCAGTGAAGGTGGAGAGGTGCAGCCAGAGACTCTGATTCTTGTTCTTAGTTTGCTCTTGTCTGATAAGCAGCCATAACGTACAAGTCTCTGGGCATGTTCTATGCATTAATAGACTTTAGTTGAATTATAAAGCAATACTCCAAAAATTAAAACTATGCTTTTACAATAGCCATCATTCTAGATTTTTTTTTTTTTATCATTCTTGATTCTGTGCACAAAATTCTTCTTAAGTTCCTTATTCTGTGTTTTGTAAGTAGGTTTTTCTATTTGAAAGTTTTACTTATCACCCATTGACTTTGGTTACTTCTTAGCTGCTCACCAAAAAATAATGAATAGTTGAGACTGTTTTACCTTCCTGAAAAATCACTCTTTTTGGGATTATATGCAACTCATTTTCCATTTTCTGTTTGGATGCCTAGTATTGCTTTATTGACAGATTTTTAGTGGAGAAAAATTTTGAATTGTAGCTCCTTCACCCTGTTGCTTTATTTCAAAAGCTCTGGAGACTGTAAATGTTCACATGTTCTGCTGAAGGATTGCAAAAGTAACATTCATTTATAACATTTGAAGGATTATTCATGGAAAAATTATGCAAAGGAAAAAACAGTGAGATCCTCTGGGATATGTGCAAACTTTTCCAAGTGTTCTTGCCACAGACTCTGAACAACACTCAGCTCACTCTGATGAAGTTGTCTCACGTTCCCTAACACAAACAAATTTTTAATAATGTTTTAATATTTTTATACATTATTTTTGTGCATGTCAGCATAGTCTTGAAAATGATGCTGAGAAATAATGAAAACCAAACTAACCCTTGTTCATGCCAGCTGACTGGAAAATCCTACTAAGAGTGCTTTGTCTCCATGAAAGGCAAAATAACAGAATAGCAATCATGGTAACAGTATGCACTAGGAGTGGAGCCAGGAGAGTAAAGAGGAGAGTGAGCAGTAGCAGATGACTTCACTTATAGGAAAAAAAGGAGCAAAGTAACTCAATCTCGAATGAATTTAAATATTGGAATTTTGTTATCAGCAGTATCAGGCACAACTTCCTCAGCTAATTGCTCAGTAGTCTGGTATGTCCATAAACATCCCTTGGTCTTTGCAGTTTTCATCAGTATCTCACCAATTACCCTCTTTGGCATCCTTCTTGGCACAGGCTCTCTTGTCTCTTACCCCTTTACAGAAATGATGTCATCTCTCCTGTGCCCCCTAACTCATGCTGACATGCTCTGCACCCCAGACTTCTTGCTGAACTGAGTGTACCCTGCAGCACAGATTCTAGCTAAAGAGAACTTTGAACTTGACAGTTTTTCTTCACAGACATTTGACAGCAGAACAGATGCAAAGACTTTGTAAAGATTTTTAATCTCAGATTCTTTTTACCTTAGCACAGAGAGTTAGGAGAGCCAAACTGTATATATTTCCTTCTCTTGCCTTGGCGATGAGGACAATGCAGAACTACATAGAAAACAGCCACTCCTGACAGAGTAATATCAGCATAGCTGATATTTTTGTCTTATCTTATCCAACAAAGCATTCTGTTTTCTGTCATCAGGATCTTCACTAAAGACACCTGACAAGGAATTAGCATAAATCCATTACCTTCTTTCACAGGATTGATGAAAGCAATTGTGATTGCCATGTATGATAGCAAAGAAGCCAAGTTGGATCTCTGTCTTGAGTTGTAAATTCTATCTATTTTCACAAATTCTGTTATCCTTGACACCTCTCATTTTATCCAGGCAGTATTTTAACCTGAAGTCTGATTCTATAATCTTATTTTCAATCTGAGATATGCAGTCCTTTTACTGTAATTGATGTAGTGTAGCACATCAGTTGTTTCAGGTTGGTTTTTTTTAACAAACTTTTTCTGGTCCGAAGCTGTCCAGGTAATAAAAGCTCTTGCTAAAATTCAGTTATAATGATCAATCTTTAAATAGTGGTGTATTCATATTAGTGCAAGTTTCACTCCATGCTTCCTAAATGTGGGCCTAATTTTAAAAAAAAAAAAAAAGGAACTGCAGAGTAAAAACTCAAAAAACCATTTCTGTTGGTAGACATCTCTTATTTTTTGGTAGGTTTTGACAGTGATAACATTTGAACCTATGATTACTTTAAAATACCCGGAGTCATATCAAGCTGACTTTGATGGTTTGATCGTGTCAGGACATGATTTGTTATTTTGCTGCTCTTTCTCTAGAGAAAGTATTTTTGGTGCAGTCTCCATGCTTTGTTTCAATGAACATTGTATTAGAATCAAATTAATAAAACAGTCTTACTGCTTTCAGCTCTGTGAATTTCCGCAGTGAGAAACTTAAACCTTTAAACTTGTATGTATTAGAAAATTTAACAGTTACTTTGACATGTGGCATAGTGTCTATGTGAAAAAGCACTGCAACATGCTAGTACTCATTTAGGGCTGTGCCGTGAGATGGATACTCTTTCATAGGCCGTCGTTTCAAGACTTTGTTAAACATAATGCTTCAGTAGCTCTCGGTGAACTATAATGTCATCCACTTTAAATAACTTAATATAAATCGGGTTTAAGTACTGTCACTAGAGAGAAACAGCTGAATGACACAACAGAGAGTAATAGAAAACTGAACCAATCCTGCAGCCAACTTAAGGGACAAGTAGTGACTTAATACATTGCAAGGTGTGATGGTAACCTCAGAGTGGCCACATTAACACTGAGGTTTATGCTGAGTTTCGGACTACACTTTTGTTCATACATGCTCATAATTTTCAGGAAAATTCCCTTTCAGCTGCCACTGTCTTCTTTCTGGGTCTCAGTTCCAAACTATTTTAAGCTTCTTAGCAGGTAGTAAACACCTTTTCACAAATTAAAAAATATCTGATGGAAAGGCACTACAAAAAAAGCACGTAGAGAAAACTTTTTGTGAACCTATTTCATCAGACAGTCCAGGGGTTTTCAAATAAAAGAACTTGCAACCATTTCTGAAACTTCCGAAAGCATTTTGTTTGTCTCTGCATAGATTTTAAGAATTCGTAATGAAAACTTGTGGTAAAAGACTCTAGTGAAATGCTGGTTCTTGCTAGTAATGCAACAGACAAGATTTTCAAACCTAATAGTGAAATATGGATTCAAACAGTTTTTACACTGGACTTGTCACCACCTAATTGTTCTTGGATTCGTACTTTCTATATTCTAACTTGTGCTTAGCCTCCATGGCAGAACAGGAAGATGAACCCTATTGTCTCTAGGGAAAAAGCTTCCAATGTTGTCTTACAGCCCAAATGCAATAAAACTTTAATTGAAATTGCAGCAGAACATTGTACTCAGCCCTCTTCTGACCTCCCAGGTGTATGATTCTGGTTGAATCTCTGCACAGAGTAATGATTAAAAGTGCATTTATTTTTTTTTTTTCTAACTGCATGTGGCCTTTAAGCATAAGACCTTCTCTGAAGCCACATATGCTAGTGACTCATGCTACTGCTGTTCTGTTTCACAGACTCTCAATTGTGTGATGGTTGCAAAGTCAAGCAGGCAGAAATGCTGTCGAATGTAAGATAGTATGTAGGAATAAGGTAGAAGACAGGATTGCAAACTTTTTTCTCTCTTTCTTCTCCCACTAAACTGATGATCTGATGAATGATATTACTGAAGGTTCCTTTAATGAACTCATTTCCCCTCTCTGTACTGCTAGAAGCAGTTTCCTCTTTCTGCTTGTCTTGAGGCTGCTTTCATTGTTAATTAAACAGCACAATGAATGGTTTGCTCAAATGTGCAGTACATTGTATGGATGGGATTTTCCCCCTTACTGCTAGGGAAAAACTTTTGCAATTCTTCTAGTAATGACCCAGTTCATAGTGAAATTTCTGAGTCTGGACTATGGTGGAAAAAAAAAAAAAAGTAATTTTTAATTGATTCCTATATTTCATATAACTTGATATAAGCCTATATGTCAGAGTGGGTATGGACAGTAAAGCACCTTGCATCTATTTATATTATTTTTGCCCTTTACTAGGACAGATTCATTACTGGTTCCCCTGTTTCTTCTTGTGTCTCATGAATCCTCAGTTCAAGGCAGAAGAAATTGGTGAATAACTTCTGTGACTGGGGAGAGATGGGAGAGATGGCCTATATAACAAATAGAATATCTCAAGTGGGAAGGTGCCCATAAAGATCATCAAGTCCAAATCCCTGCTCCTCACAAGCCTACCTAAAACTTATTGCTAAGAGTGTTGTCCAGACGCTCCTTGTACTCTGACAGGCTTGGTGCTGTGACCATTTCCCTGGAGAGCCTGTTCCAGTTACCTAACCACCCTCTCAGAACTGTTTCTGTTGCAAGTGTACCTTCACATCCTGTTGTCAAACTGTACCCTGGAATGTTGGGAGTTGATTTGTTTGTTTGTTTTCTATTTCTGTTCATAACTAATTTAAGGCCAGACACTTTTGTAAGGATTCTGATGATAGTTGTATTTGGTTTTTCACACCACAAAGTTTCTGTTTCTGTTGACCTCTTAACAGGTGGTTTTAGGTTAGAGGCCCGAAGCTGACTAAGTTAAGGTTTCTGGAGCCTCCAAGAAGTGGTTCCTGTAATGTAGAGGGAAGTTTGTTTCACTGCTACCTGAGCTGTACCAAGTCTGGTGATAGATATTGGCCACTTTCATGACCACTATTCCCGTTTCTGTTAGAATGCCACAACTAAGCATTTTAAAGTGAAGTCTCAACTGCTTTTTGTGAAGCTAAGAATAGCCTTGTATTCACTGAAGATGGTAGGCCATGTTGTTTTCTACTGTATGGCAAAGTTCACTGACAACCTTTTGTGAACAGCATCAAGGATCTGGAACAAGGACAGCTTGTCCATGTTTTCTGTGAGGCCTCATAAAATCTGGAAAGTGAGAGGAAGAATAATTGCAGTGAGACATCTCTAGAGCACCTAGATGATTGAGAAGTAATACATCTGTCTGGCCATTAGATACATGAAAAGCTCCTGCTTTCTCTTAAATGCTCAAGCTATGAGTAAATATGAGCAGATTATTTACAGTTTATTCACAACATGTTGTTGTGAACAAAATTCAAAACATGTGTGAGCATCCCTGCTCACACGCAAATTACAAACTGACTTTATGGCTCTGCATATTACACTTTGGCGCATCCTTACTTTGTTGTAAGGGTGCCAAGACTTTTTGTAGGAGTTCATTGTTAAAAGTATGTGCAAAGTTGTTTTAAAAATTCATTCCAGACAGTTCAAAAATAGAGATGAATTCATAACAGAAATGGATGGCATAACCCTAATGCAAAAGAAACGGTTCTTCAGAAATGGTGCCTTTTGGTCAGTGGGTGAATACACCAGCCCATGAAATTTCTGTGGTTTGCATCAGTTCAGCATTAAATGATCTCTGTATTTTAGGTCCATCTGATGTGTCAGCAGTTATGAAATTCAGCAGGAGACCCACATGTCCTGATGCCTCAGTAGCAGCAAGTCTACCTACACCTCCTGTACCAAGGCACAGGAAGAGTCACAGCCTGGGAAACAAGTGAGTACTCCAGGTTGTCTCACAGGCAATTTAATGTGTCACAAAAGTTTAAGATAGCAGCAGAACACTCTGGTGTTTGTCCTTTCCATTATTGCAAAATTGCTTCAGGCTCTACTGCGTATATTCCAGGTTTTCTCTTGACACTTTGTTATTTTTGCTGACTCTATTCTCTGCTAGTGCCAGACCTTGGCAGTGCTTAAAAGCTGTGTATCCACTTTGGTCTGTGGATTCTTGATGTGCATAACTGATTTTTTTTTTTTCTTTTGTTTTTTAAACATCATGCTAATGCATCCAAGGAAACTTACTAGCTGCTTGGCATACCTGGTCATTTAGGAGAGTTGTAACCTTTTGCACTGTTTTTTCTTTACCATTTTGCCAGCTTTCCTTTTCATTTAGGGTTTCAGCATCTACCATATTTCACAATTAACAGTTTAGGGAAAAAGAAATTCACATGCCTTGTCTAATGTCATACTGTTGATGTGTTTGTTAGTGAAAGACCACTAAACAGTGGCGTAGCTGGGAGCTGCTTTTTCTGGTTTTCTACCTTTGTCTCCACGAGCACGTTCAGGTTTTGTACGAGAGAAGTCAAAAAACTTCCCACTTACATAAATTGAATAATTGTTACTTACAAAGACCATGAAAAGTCTGAAACTTGTTTTTCTAGTCAAGGAGCGTATGTACAGCAGAGGGAAAATGTAAGCAGTACCATTTAATTGCCTGATACTTAATAACCTATTACTAAGGCAAAGTCTGAATGGAAGGATCCATAGCCAAGCTTGCTATTAGATGACATAAGGGAGTTTTGCATTTTTCTCTCAAATTTTCCAGCATGATGTGTCAGTTCAGCGTCGTGGAGAGCAAAAGTGCAACATTCCCGACAGAGAAGCCACGCCACCTCCTGGATGACAGCGTGCTAGAGTCTCACAGCCCAGCTCGCAGCCACCCGCTCAGTTCACTCTTCATCAACGGCATCTCCATAGGTAGAGTCTGGGTGGGGAGCCTGACATTCCTGCTTTTCTGTCCCAGTGCTATAGAAACTCACAGAATTAGGAAGATCATTAGCTCCCGTGCAAAGACTGGTCCCTTTCATGGAAGAAAGTAGATCAGAACTGCTACTCAGCTACTGAGTCAACTTTATCTCAGCTTTCCGCAGTCACCTACTGATGGTTCTGGTAAAAGTGGCAAGAAGGAAGATGGATTTTCTATGTGCTCTTTATGTGACACAGGGTGTTTTTCAACTTTCACTAGGGGAAAAAAAAAGTGCTACTGAAAAGTGGATATATATTTTGAAAGCTACCTTTTTCACAAAGAAAACTTTAATGGTATGTTTTAGAAGATGGGAGAATAGTTTAGCTGTGCTCTCTGAGATTTCAAAAGAAACATAAAATGAACTTGGAAATTAGGATGATGACAATTACATTATGGTATTATAATTAATAAAGTAATTATAATTTTTAAAAAGTGATCTAGACTCTGTGTTCTGAGCAAGAGAAAGTCAGCTTTTAAGTAATTCAGGCTTCTAGAGTAGTAAACAGACTGTGGAGGATAGCAGGTTACTTGACTGAGAGGAGTTTGATACTGAGATGATATTTGAACATCTGAAAATACAAGCAGAGCAAACTGTGCTATACTGAACATTAGAGGATCAGCTCTGGTCAAGTTAAAACTGAGCTAAATATCTGTGCCAGGAAAGGAGAGACAAATCATGGGCTTGGAGGAGAAATGGAGACTGTCGCTGTGAATACCATCATATTGATTTGTTATGGCTTCTCGCAGCAGCATGCAGCTGGCATATCCTCTGGTACTTCTTGAAAAACAACAGTGATATCATGTCTAATAACGTTAATTGACTTACAGATGTTGTGGTAGAAATATGGTCTTACAGAGTAACTGGATTTTGTGTTACTGAAGTGCTCAGCTTCTGAAGGATAAGCAGCATACTGAAACATAGAGTAACATGTAGATGTCTGGTATTTAAACACAGCAATAGCAATGAGATACTATCATCAGTGCAATGCTATAAATGGGAAGGCTTATGTCAGTCTCTTTCAATTTTAGATTTTACCATGAACTCTAAAGACTTCAACTTTGAAAAATTATTTGAGTAAGCAATACGCTGGCTTTGTATTTTCCCTTGGGTGGTTTTCTTATTCCTTCTCTGTACTACTCTCTTTCTAGATAGCAGTGAAAGCTCAGAATTTAGTGAGGAGCTGCCATCAGGGCTTGAAAGGTGAGTTAGTCTTCATGTACACTCACTGAGCACCCTACAGACTTAGCTAAGAAATTCACGAATAATTCCTTATCTAGGTAAGCCCTAAATCAATAGTTACTTTTATCAAATTACTGATTAGTTAGGGTAAAATGGCAAACTTCTTCAAATAAAGCATTGTAAAGATAGTGTGTCTTTCTGCACATGGACCTGAAAAGATTGGGAACTATCTCTGTCATGTTTACCAAACTTTAACTCTTGAAGTCTCAGACTAGAATTTCCCTCATCAGATATTTGCATTCACAAACAGGGGTCGTTTATATGCCACGCTGGGGCCTAACTGGAGGGTACCGATCCGGAATTCTCCTAGGAGTCGAAGCTGTGTCTACAGGTACAGTTCAGGGTCTACCTTGCTCAGTGCATGGTGCTAAATTTCCATTTGGGTCTCTACACCTTCCTAACATAATATATTTTGTGTCCAAAAGTATACTTGTATGACCATATCAACTCAAGGGATTCTTTCCTTCTTGCTTGTAAAAATTCCTGTAGTGCTAAAGCAGGGGTACCACCCAGTCAGCTGAAATTCATCTTAGCTATTGATTTAACTAACTATATCTGGCTTCCACATTGCAGAAAACTACTGTTTACTTTGGGTTTATGACAGTACAGAAGCAGGTTTGTAATGAAGACCATCTTTGCCTTCTGTGACAAATAATGATGTTAGAAGGATACCTTCTTGACCCTTTTTTCACTATTTATTTCCTGATTTGCAGGACAGCTACCCATAAGATCTGTTTGTGTCAGAGATCTATAGGATGATGTGTTGATTTTGTACAGTAAAGAGGTGTTACCTTGGACCCTGAGTAAGAGAGGGAATATCTGCAATGCCATATGTAGCAGGCACTCCCAGTGTTGCTAGTCACTAAGACATGGATTTTTCAGAAACAGGTAATCCATTTACAGGCCAAAGAGAGATGATGTGGAAAACTGTATCTAGTTAGGGATAAAAATCATTCGTTGCATCCCTACCTGACCTGAGCTTGATAAATTCTGTGGTAGTGGGAAGTGAAGAAGTATGTGTGAACAGTCAAGAAAACAGGGCCCTGAAACAGTATTCTGCAAATACTGAGATTTAATTGGAGTTTAAATTGAGTCAGTTTTAATTTTGTATAAATTAGGTTGCTCTAGCCACTGTAGAAAAGTTGATACAATGTGCAAATTTAATTACATCCATTTTACTAGAGCTAGTAACATGTGATAGTAGCACAAGATAGAAGTAGTTAGATAGGAATTAAAATGAATACATTATAAATAAGTGAAGGAATAAATGTTGGAACAGTATTTCAGCAACTATGCCTGCTTCTGGAAAATACTCTCTTAACACATCCATGATACATTTGTTTCAAAAATGTATACGAACTAGAAATATATAAGATAAAAATGTGAAAAGCCTATTAAATCCACAAAGAAGAATTATTCCCTAAAATAAATTTCTTAATGTTTATCCACTGTCCAGTAATTCTAATGCTCATGTTCATCCTTCCTTTTTTTTGAATCTTCTACTGCTTCTATTGGAAAGCTAGAATTGGCAAGAATAACCATTAGCACAGACAAGGCAGTTCTATTTAATTGAAGAAGATGCTCCTGCCAGTTTGAAGTGCTGTTCTTGCATAAGTGGTGTTCGCCAGCGTGTGTTTATATGACACCGTCATACCTGTTCATGGAATAGGTTTCCTTTTGCAACTGAATGGTAGAGCATACATGTGCCCTTTTCTTTGTATTCATTATTAGATGTGATTTTAGTTGGCTCTGGTAAACTTCATTGGCCCTTAATGTTTATAAGAATATGAGGACTGTGATCACATGGTAATAAAAAGAGGTTAGCAGCAGATAATTCTAACAGCTCATCACCTACCAATCAATCTTTGGTTGTTATTTTCTTAATGGCAGTTTACATTTCTAACTTAGCCTGTAGTTGGGTTCTTTCAGTTGCAGCACTTTTTCATTATTGTATTTGGGAACCTCTGCATTCATCCCTGGAAATGAAAAAATATTTTAACCACTATACAATAAATTACTTGCTATTGTTATATAGTTTTTTCAACTTTTTTTCCAAACCAAGGTAATATCCTACATTCCATTTTGATACCTGAAGTTTATTTAAAAAAAAAAATACAGGGTGGCAAGGCACTGAAATGGGCAGCCCATGGAATTTGTGGATGCTCCATCACGGGATGTGTTCAAGGTCAGGCTGGATGGGGCTTTGCACAACCTGGTCTAGTGGGAGGTATCCCTGCCCATGGCACAAGATTTACAGATAATCTTTAAGGTCCCTTCCTACCCAAACCATTTTTTGAGTCTATGATTCTACATTTGTTGTCCTTACTTGCCAAAATTTTAAAGCTGTAAGTTTCCAGAAATCCAAATAATTTCTGTAATTTACCGGAATAAAATAGGAAATAGTGTGTTTTCCCTTTGGCTATGGGCCTCAATATTTATTCTGTTTTGTTTTCTTTTTTCCCATGTCTGAGCCCCCAGAACAGAACCTTTTATTGATTTGCTGGTTTTCAAAGATTCTGGTTCCTATTTGATATCTAGGTCTGGAAAATACATATTACAGAGTAAAGTGTCAGATGATACAATATATATAAGGCAATGCAAGAAAAATTTATTTAGAGCTAATTTATATTGCTTGGCTTCTTGTCCTTATACACATGGCAATGTTTTGTCTCTCCAGCCCAACAGGGGCCTGCAGCTGCACATTAGGTAGTTCCACAGGAGTCATTACCATGGAAGGGCCATTAAGAAGAAAAACATTGCTCAAAGAAGGCAAGAAACCTACTGTAAGTGCTTCGAATTTTTCCTGTGATTCTAATCCAGTAGCAGTGGTTTTAATTTCCAGGATTAGATTAAACCTGCAGCTTGATACTACACAAAAGTATGTTCCTTGTTGTTATCAATTGTAAAATCACTTTCTGTTCAAAGTTTTAACTGGGTTATAGCAAGGTTGTATGTCACTTGATCTACAGCAGTTTTGTTTCTCCCTGCATTTGCAAGAAATGACTCTAGGTTGTGACAGCAGAGCAAGAGTAAAGCAGCGCTATAAATCAGCATGAATTTCTGTAAGGACAGAAATTTAGTATCCTGATGAAATGAGAAGGTGGCAGGGCATCCACCCATAGCACAGAAGTCATGGTAATTCATACGTAACCTAAATTCACAGGTTTCACGTGGTTCTCTTCCTACGAATTTGGTAATTTTCTGTTTTCTGTAGAGTTCATTAATATTTTTTTATGTGTAACCCTACTGTTCAGTGCTAAAAGATTTGAAGAATTCTAGAGATGTCATCTCAATAAATATCATTAAATAAATGCAGAAGTCTAAGATCTGTCCAGTAAAAGGCAGCATTCTATCTTGCTGTGAAGTGTTCAGTTCTGATATTTTTACAACACCCAAGTAAGATGGATTGTATTCACAGCCAGCCATCCAAATTTAGGCAGCTGTGATTTACACCAGGAGACGTTCATTATCTAACTATTCCTTGCTTCTGAAATTAACTTTGGTAGCACTTGGGTTTACTTGTGAATAGATTTTTGAAATGTCAGAGATATGCAGAGTTTTTCCTAAATTCTTTTCCTCTCTGATTCAGCTCTCCTCGTGGACTAGGTACTGGGTTATGCTATCAGGATCAACTCTTCTGTACTTTGGAGCAAAGTCTTTAAGAGGCACTGAGAGAAAACATGTAAGCTTTAAATTTGTTCTAAAACCAAAAATTGTGTATTCATAAGCAAATCTGAAAGAGTGTTAGAAGTGTACTTGCTGTTTCAGACTATGTCCACACAACTTTTGCAGTCAAAAATTAATCCCTACTACACTTTCATCTGCAACTGACTTGTCTGTCTCTTCCAGTATAAATCCACACCTGGTAAAAAAGTCTCCATTGTGGGCTGGATGGTCGCACTACCGGATGACCCTGAGCATCCTGATATTTTCCAGCTAAATAACCCTGACAAAGGTAGATGTTGCAGAATGGACACTGTATTATATTTCCATGGTAGGAAGTAGATTAATCTCTGTTAATGAGTTTGTAGATTACAGAATTTGCAGTGGCACTCATTTAAAAGATTGAAGAGGGAGATTTTCAAGGGAGGGTACAAATGAACTAGAACATATTTCTACTACATGCTGTGGTGCTTACAGAGGTAGTGCCATGTCTTGACAATTACTGTAAATTTTGCAGAAATTGCCCAACAAATATGAGATTGCTGCATGTCCATGTGCCCACATACCCTGATGTCCAAGTTTCTGAATAGCTTTCTTAAAATTGGTCAATATCAAATCTTGACTTATATTGAGGCCACTTAAAATATTCTGAAAATTCTTCAAGCATCAAACCATTTACCAAAAATGCCTTTTAATTAATTAGTAGTTAGTTTTTAATAATTAATTTTGAAGTGCCATAACTCTTCTGCCTCGATTAAACAGCAAAAATTTCAAAAGTTTAGCCTCTGGAGTTATTTTGCACTTTGAATGGTTACATAAAGATTTTTGAGGCTTCTTTCACGTTTTCAGCTTTGCTGCTGGACATGGATTTGCATCCACTGTGCGAAGTGCGTGATTTTTGGGTGTTGACTAAAATGCACAACGTTTTTGATTGGATGAAACCATTTACAAAATAACGAGGCATAAAGGAAACTCGCAATAGGACACTGAAGAAAAATAAGTTCACAAACATCAAAACCATTCCTCAGCTAGGCAGTAGCCACAACAGTCTTAATGAGAAGAAAGACAGGTGTAAATTAGATGTGAACTAAGTGGTCTTTTCTGTGGCTATAATTTCACGCCTCTGCCTGTACACTCCTCTTAGTTTTGCAGGCCACATATGTTCTCACACTCCCTTCACCCAAGGATTTTTGGATGACAAGTCTCACATGGTCTCTGTTATATAAGCAACATCCTGTTTGAGCATTTGAAGTGCAAATTAATTTAACAGTTTACTTTAGGACTGGGGTTTCTGCACAGAAATTAGAATCGCTTGAAACTACATGTCTGTCTGCAAATTCAGAGCCTTTGATTTTCTTATTTTTGTAGGCAATGTTTACAAGTTCCAGACTGGTTCCAGGTTTCATGCAATATTATGGCATAAGCACTTGGATGATGCATGCAAAAGCAACAAGCCTCAGGTAAGGTTGTGAAACTTCTTTCTACCCCATTTTTCATATTTTTCCAGAAAATCCATATTAGAAAAAATAGCCTCATTTCAATCTGTGTGCACATACAGTCCTGTGGGGACAGACATAAGTCCTCATTTTGTACATTGCTCCAGTCTTTCAATAGGAGGAATAAAAATTCTTTAAATCTACAGAATTCTCACCAAATGAGGATTTGTGTAGGTCTAGTTAGGGGTCTGGCTACCTTAACAGCCTATAGCCTCTACACTCACTGCTTCAAGTGAGGTAACCCTATCTGTACTTCAGAAGGGGCTTCCTTATGGGCAAAGAAAGCAAACATGCTAGCATTTACTGCAGCTACTGGGTCTATAAGTGCCATTGAAGAGAGTGTCCTATAAAATGCTATGTTTGTCTTTTATATAGCAGTCTCATTCTTCTTTTGAGTAAAATGTTCGTTCTTAAAAGGATTTCGAAAGCATATATTAATAGAATGCTGATCCATATAGGACCTAAACCAGGATGAAGCTCAGGAATCTTTACACACAAACATGCCTCCCATGCGTGCTGATGACTTCTTAGAATACTTTGGCTGGATTTGGTCTATGAGTAGAAAAAGAAATTGAGTCTTTACCTTTCCTTTCAGTTATGGTTTAGCCTTCTTTTTGGGCCTCTTTGGGATTGATTACACTTTTGATATTGGATAATAAATGATTAGCCCACTCTACTTTGTAACCTTGCAGTTTTTCATTGCCATAATAGCCTCAGGAGCATTATACTGCTGAACAATTTACATTCTTTTTCAGGTACCTGCTAATCTAATGTCATTCGAATAATTTGCTCTCCTACCTGGTGTGACTTCAAGTGCCAAACTGAAGAAAAAGGCTATTGTTCTCCAAGGAGGAAGAGGAGAATGGTTTTCCTGACATGAGCCAGACAGAAATATTACAGCACTTTCCTGTGTAACTTGAAAGTGTTTCTGACACACCTTTTAAAAGCAGAAAGTGATTGTTGTCCTTAGGACCCAGTACAGTCTCATTCACTGAGTAAAAGCAGACAACTTAGATGGACAGAAGATTAATCCTGACATCTGCAGGATTCTAGAGCCCTTGACTTTTTGTGGTCAGAGACTGCCATGAACAGATGTTTGACCACAAACTGAGCATCACATCCTCTGCCTATTCTTTTTTAAATGGTTCTTTTTATTGGTGAGCTGCTTTGTGTGACTGAAGAATATTTGGCCCATGTTGGGTTTCAGTTCTTTCTAATGTACAGAACGATTGACAGTGTTAACTTGCTGCAGAGTGTCAATTAGAATAGAAAATTGTGGAACAACATTTTTATAATCTAAGTGCACTGAGTTGCTTGGCAATGTGGCTGCCTCAGATTTTTGTATCAAATCTCTGGACAATTCTGTTGTTCACATTTGAGCTATTTGGGAAAAATGTATTTTGGCACAGGACAGTTGGTTTTCTTTCCATTCAGTTGTGTTACTCAGGACTGCCCTGACAATGTTTAAATTCATATTGTGCTAAAGGTCATCTTTCATTCTCTTACTAGTGGCACAGTTGCTTAAAATTTTGATTTTTCCTTCAGTCCGAATGTTGTTCATCTTAAATACCTTGGTAGAGAGAAGCAGGTAATCCGGTGTTAAGTATCACATGGCCCCAGCTCCTCAGAATGATTTCATGTCATTGTTTCTGTTCTGCAGATGACTCAGCTCCACTCAATTCCAGTACATGGTGCACCTTTATGACATACAGTGCAGGCACATGGTACTGATATTATGAAATCATCAAGGCAGTGAAAGCTAAGACTGTCTGACAGCAAATACAAAGAAGCTTCCACATCAGTGTCCAGAAAACAACAAAAAAATGAGTATAACTAAACCTTCTCTGAAAGAATTCTCTCTACATCCATAGTTGTATTCCTGCTGTGCCCTAGCACTCCTGTGGTCAGAGGTTTTTTGTGTTCCCATGCTAAATTCAGCACTTTTTCTGTTTGAAACTCTTTTTCTCATAAGGAATCAGTATTCAGGCTTCATCAATCACCAGAAAACCCCTTCTGAGTTTCCTAAGATTGCATAGAGGAGAAATTTGCAAGTCAACCTCTAGCTTATAAACCATGTTAAAATGGAAGTCAGTTTAATTTAACAGAGCCTATATTAGAACAAGCTCCCGGGCATTAGGCGTATTTATTCTGTGGACTCACTTGATTTTCAAAATTTTGATTTTGAAACTTCTCTAACAACAACAAAAAATGCCTGTACTGTTAAATGTACGTCAGGTGTAACTTCTGTGATATTTTAAGTGTTCATATTACAGTCATGAGAATGAAGCCTAATGCATACCAGCTTTCCAAGAAAACCAGTTCCTGATGACAGCTGCATTTAGATCCTGGGACATGCGAAAGTGTATGTGAAGCTGATAGAGTTTCTTTGGTAGCTCAGGAGTTGCATAAGAGGAGTGATAATGCAAAATATATGTATACCTTTTCTCTCCTTTTTTGATATGTTAAGACAACTTTGAACTAGGAAAAACATCAGTATCTGCAAGGGCAGACCATCCAGTGCCATTAGAGACAGTGTAGAAGTTTCTGAATGTGGTAAAATCCTGTCACCAGTAAATGACTTCAGACTGTTAGAATATGATATAATATGAATTATTCTGCACCTGTGACTTTTGTGATTGGTTATCAGTGAGATTATTCATGAAGATGCAAGTGTTATGTGGACTGCCATTTTAGTGAATGTGCCACCTGTGACCACGTATGTTGTGTGTTATTAGCATTCATAGGGTTTGAATCGTGCAGAATGGTGACCAAAATGGTGACACACTAACCAAACCAGAACTGTTCAAGTCAACAGTTATTTTTAAAGTTACTTTATTAGTAGCCCTTTCCCCTTGAAAGGGAATAACCTGATCTGTCTTAAATATAAACTAAATTTAAAATTGATCACTTATTGGCATGAAACGTACATACATTAAAGCACATAAATACCTACTCATTTCTAACGTGATGTAGTGGAACACCAGAGAGTCTCTAAAGTGTTATATATGTTATTGTATGTACAAGAGGTAGAGTGTTACAGCCTTTAAAAATATACCTTTACTGAAAACTGCGAGCCATAGAGCCAGTTGGAGAAGTTACAGAAGGTTCCATTTTTCACTTCCTTGTGAAACAGATTCACAACTAGCAAGAAGCATTTTTGCCAGAAACCATCATAAGCCCCAAAATGAATTATTCTTATAGCCAGTCATTTGTCACTGATGAAAGATGAATCTGTGGAGAAATTAAACCCTTCAGCCCTCCTCAATCCTCAAACTGAAATCCTACTCAAAACCTTGGAATTTGGAAATATGTCAAAATCAACTTGAATTCCCTCACACTACTATTTTTTTGAATGTAAAAAGCATTATATAGAGAAAGATGAAGATAGCAAATAATAGTTTTATACAATAGTCATGTAAACATCTTTTCAGTATAGCACAGTTGTGAAATTGCTGCAAAATATAAGAAAGAATCAAAAGATGGCAGTGTAAGAATATTATTAAAATATCTTAAATTTTAAATATTAATCAGTTTGTAGCTGCTGATTTGAGCTTTTAAGCTGTCATTTGATACCATTTGCTGTCATCTGGTACTTTTAATGTGATTTGAAAGCTGCTATTGAAATAACAACATCTTGCATATCAGTCCTGATTAATCAAGCATTTTCACAAAAACCCACAAATTATACAAGTTCTGATCCATCAAAATGAACAACTGCAATAGCTGTGTAAAAATAAACATTATCTCAGAATTACTATTTTCCAAGTTGTAAAGATAGAAGTGTATGTAGGCAATATTATTAATTTATTAATGTGCAATTTTTATGGTATTAGTGCCAAAAATGCATGTTTTTCCAAATAGCACTAAAATGAGGCAAAGAAACTAGT
Source organism: Actenoides lindsayi (assembly GCA_025331215.1). Taxonomy (NCBI): domain Eukaryota; kingdom Metazoa; phylum Chordata; class Aves; order Coraciiformes; family Alcedinidae; genus Actenoides; species Actenoides lindsayi. The sequence goes on from WTSP01012155.1 coordinate 78,885, forward strand.
TTTGAAATTGCAACTTATTTGTCATCTTATGATGTAAATTAATTTAAACATTTTGGTTTGGTTTGTGTGAAAACTGTTGCATTATTTTTGGCTGTATTTTCCAGCAGTCCACTGCATGCCATTTGTGTAAGGATTCTTTCTATAAATCTTGTGAACTGTCTCACCCATAAATAATCCATTGGCATTGAAGCTAGGTTTTCAGCAAAGTATTTTATTACCTCAGTCTTGTATCAAGTTGCTGTATTTTTCATTTTGTTACATTGATAATGATTGTTTCACTAATTAAATACTTTAATGTAAAAAAAAGTTTGTTTACTTCAACAGCAATTGCATTTGGTTGTAAGGTTAAAAATGTGCGGAGTATGTTTGCTCTTAACAATAAAATACTCTGAAAAAGAATAGTACAGGTATAGAAGGAACATTTTAGCTCAAAGGCAGCAAGCATGTTTTGTTTGTGAATGGATGGTAATAGAGTTGAACAGACGACTTGTAGTACACAGTTTGTAGCCATTTAGTATTATAAATACAACAGAATCCAAATTTCTAATACAAAATTAAAAAACCTCCAAATTTGCAGTTCTTTCAAGTGGGATTTGGAAAGTCCAGAGAAGTAGAGATACATGTATCCTATTGTTTTCCCAAGAAAAATTTTATCAGTGAAAGTTCTTATAGAATCATAGAATAGTTCTGTCTGGAAGAGACCTTCAAGATCAAGTCCAGCCTTATTCCTAGCCCTATCAAAACCCACTAAACCCTGTCCCTAAGCACAACATCCAACCTCCTCTTAAACACTTCCAGGGATGGTGATTCCACCACCTCCCTGGGCAGCCCATTCCAGTGCCTGACAACCCTTTCTGTAAAGAAATGCTTCCTAATGTCCAGCCTGAACTTTCCCTGGTTCTACTTCAGGTCATTTCCTCTTTTTCTATCACTTGTCACTAGGGAGAACAAACTGACTCCCACCTCGCTACAACTTCCCCTCAGTCTTCTTTTGTCAAGGCTAAACAGCTCCAGATCCTTCAGCCTTTCCTCGTAAGATACATGCTCCAAACCCTTTACTAGCTTTATAGCCTGCCTCTGTACCCTCTCCAGCACCTCAACGTCCTTCTTGTAGAGAGGGACCCAAAACTGGACACAGTATTTGAGGTGCGGCCTCACCAAAGCTCCTGCTGACCACACTATTCCTGAAACAGGCCAGGATGCCATTGACCTTCTTGGCCCCCTGGGCACACTGCTGGTTCATGTTCAGCCAGCTGTCAATCAACACCCCCAGGTCCTTCTCTGCCTGTCAGCTTTCTAGCCACTCCTCCCCAAGCCTGGAGGCTGCTGGGGGTTGTTGTGGCCCAGGTGCAGGACCTGGCGTTTGGCCTTGAAGCTCATAAAATTGGCCTTGGCCCAGTGATCCAGCCTATCTAGATCTCTTTGTAGATCTTCCCTAACCCTAAAGCAGATCGACACTTCCTCCTAGCTTGGTGTCATCTGCAAATTTACCAAGGGTGCACTCTTCTTCTTACACCTCTCGAGCAGATGGACCTCAAGGCAGGGACAGGGTGTTGCAGAATGAGCGATTTAGATTTTTTTTAAAGAATCTCTGTCAAAGGTATTAGCAGAAGTGGTTTTAATAGGAATTTGTAAAAGTGCAACTTAACAAAGTTCAAGGGCAAGTTTCACTCTGTTACTACATGAAAGAAATATGAGAAGGAAAATGGAATTGGAATCAAGCTAGCATGATTTCCACAGAGCCCAAAGATGCAAAAAGGCAAGGGATACCCCTCCTGTTGAGTCACAAGGTTAAGAGTGAGACCCCTTGCTTTCTGAACTCCTGATGGAGCTCAGGTGCAGCTAGGTCCAATCTTAATCTCAAACTTGGACAATGGTTTATGTCTAATGGAAGAAATAAAGAATACGGAGAGCCTCCCATTGAGTCACAAGGTTCACAGAAGACCCCTTTGCTTTCTAAAACTTCTCAGAGAGGAGTCTAGGTGTGGCTGGATCCAGAATTAGTCCCAGACTTGTCAACAGTTTACACCTAATGGAATGAGCTACGTGGATTTCATTAGTATTGATTTGGCATGCTATCAGTCACTTAACGAGGATCTGTTGGGAGTAAGGAGTTTCTTTGCCTTAAGTAAGGAAGGATCTCTTAGTTTCAGGTAAGGAATCTCAAACCTGGAAGGGCATCCCTGCTCAAAGGGAGAGTAGCCTGGCATGTAGTCCAGTTGCAGTTCAGGGAGAACTCAAATTGGGCTCATCCAAAGACCTGCCATTGGTAACAGGTCTCTCTGCCATGAGGAACGAACTTGAGAGTCATCCCAGCAAAAGGGTAGATCACTGCCATGCAGCCACACTGCCTAGTAGGAAGAGTTCAGAGAGGTGCACCCAGTCTGTCATATTTATGGAATAAAGTGGTTGGCTTATAGTCAAATTGCATACAATGGGAAAGGTATACACAAGATTCCTTATACCCACGACTTTGTTCCTTGATAAAGGAGTCTTGCAAAAACCACCTGCAATTCCATGGGTTGATCACATGATTGGTGATCCAAGCTTGTATGCATCAGTGTTCACTGGGTCACCCTGTTCCTTTGTGGGTTTCCTAGGGGAGTTTCATGGCCCAGCTATGGCTCAGGCCTTTACCACCTTCGGAGCCTGTGCCAAAGTACTTCTAGTTTGGTTAAGGGGGGCGGGTCTAGTGCATCTGTCACACTGGGGGAGCAAAGTCCCTCCTGCTATAAGAGAAGATCAGGTTCAAGACCACCTGAAGAATATAAACATATGTAAGTCATTGAGACATGATGAGATTCAACCCAGAGTCCTGAGGGAATTGGCTGATGTAGTTGTCAGGACACTCTGTGATACTTGAAAAATCCTGGCAGTCAGGTAAAGTGGAGGCACATGGAGGACAGGGAGGTGATTTGAGACAGCTGGCATGGCTTCACTAAGGGTAAGTCTTGCCTGACCAACCAAATGGCCTTCTATGATAGATAGATGTGTGATACCCACATCAGTGGGTAAGGGAAGAACTACGTATGCCACCTATCTGGATTTCTGTAAGGTCTTTGACATGGACCCTCACAAAATTCTTCTCTTTAAATTGAAGTGTTCTATGGATAAGGAATTGGCTGGATGGTCACATCCAGAGAGTAGTGGTCAACAGCTCGGTGTCTGGATGAAGATCAGTGATGAGCAGTGGGCCTCAGGGGTCTGTATTGGAACCTGTACTACTTAATATTTTCATCAATGAATTAGTGGGATCAAGTGCACCTTCAGCAAGTTTGCAGCTGATACCAAGCTGAGTGGTGCAGTTGACATGCCTGAGGGATGGGATGCTATTCAGAGGAACCTGGACAAGCTCAGGAAAAGCCCTCATGTGAATCTCATGAAGTTCAGAAAGGCCCAGTGCACAGTGTTGCACCTGAATTGGGACAACCCCCCAAGTATCAGTACAGATTGGAGGATGAAGGGATTGGGAGCTGCCCTGCTGAGAAGGATTTAGGACTACTGTGATGAAAAGCTGGACATGAGCTGGTAATGTGTGCTCGAAGCTCAGGCCAACCATATTCTGGCCTGCATCAAAAGAAGCATGGCCAGCAAGTTGAGGGATGGGATTCTGTCCTGATCTCGTGACACCCCACCTGGATACTGTATCCAGCAGTGGGGTCTTCAGTATAGGAAAGACATGCACCTGTTGGAGAGGGTCCAGAGGAGGGCCACAAAAATGATCAGAAGGATGGAACAGCTCTACTGTGGGGAAAGGCTGAGAGAGTTGGCATTGTTTATCCTGGAAAAGAGAAGGCTCAAGAGAGACCTTATCACAGCCTTCCAATATTTAATGGGGGCTTATAAGAAAGATGGGAGAGGGACTTTTTAGTAGGACCTGTAGTGCTAGGACAAAGGTTAATGGTTTTGAACTAAAAGAAAGTAGATTCAGACTAGATAAAAGGAAGAAATTTTTTACAGTGACAGTGGTGAAGCACTGGAACTGGTTGCCCAGTGAGGTTGCAGATGCCCCATCCCTGGGAACATTCAAAGTTAGGTTGGATGGGGCTTTGAGCAACCTGATCTACTGGAAGATGTCCCTGCTTGCTGAAGGGGGAGGATTGGACTAGATGACCTTTAAAGGTCAACCCAAAGTATTCTATGAGTCTGTGATTCCCCATTCAAGGTAAGTAAGCTCCACAATTATGACTGGCAAAGAAGGTGCTTTAATTTCTGCAGAAACATAATTTCATGAGCACTTGCCCAAGAGACAAATTGAATGTTAGCTAATGTGAAGGTGAGAGAAAAATAAGCTCATATAAAATGGCTGGTTTTAGAGCTGAAAAAGAAAGCGTGTATCACTTTCCTGAAATGGACTCCTTTTCCTGTTATTCCCCCCAGAAAAAGGAAGACTGTGTCAAGACTTTTATTATTTTGTTGTCTTGGAAATCACTGTGATCTATACAGTTTTCTTCCAGGATCACATGCAGTGTTTCACTAGAAATATTTTATAAAGTAAGAATCAATGTGTCTCTTGTATCTACCAAATGGTTCTTCTCACCGATAGCATAATTTTAAATGGCAAAATTGGTTAGGATTCCTCTCCTTTCCATAGGCAACAGGATAGAAAATGAAACAAAGTGAGTGCATCAGGAAGGAAAAGCAACAGTCACTATATTCCAGATTGCCATTATTGTTGTCATAGAGGCAAATTGCAGGGGAGAAAGAGGAGTACTTTCTGCACTGTGGTATTTCACTATGAAGTAACATGCTTTTGTGATTAAACCACCCAAAGACAAGTACTGAAAATCTCATTAAATGTTCATTATGCCCAAGCCTCTTGTTTTGTAACATGGGAGAGAAAACTCAAAATTAAATCTTTAACACATTTGTTCTTACTTTGGATGTCAGGCTATGCTAGGTATGTAAGTGATGGCACTAGTAAATTGCATTAATTTTTCTTCTGAAATCTGTAATGGTTGTTGTAGTATTTCCATAATTGTGATCTGTTGCTACAAACATTTGTTTATCAAATTCTGAAAATATACCAGACCTTTCCTTAGGATCAGTGTAAAGATAAAAGAAAAGAAGTCAAAGTTTATATGCCTTAGTAAAACCTCAGATGTGAGAGCAAGTCCGATAATGATTCCCGAAAAAGGATGTTTCGCCAGTTCTTCAGTAGCAAATATTCTTTATTTACGGCGCTGGATGCATGGGGGAGCACTCCTCCTAACATGCATACCTTATCACAAAGTTAACAGCTACTTATAAGGGTAAACATACATATTCATTAACAAA
>WTSP01012157.1:0-31283 GCA_025331215.1 Actenoides lindsayi
CCCGAGCAAATTCCCCCCCCCCCCCCCCCCCCCACCAACCGTGGGGCCCCCCCGCCGGGACTTTGCCCCCCCCCCCTTCCCCCCCGCCCCCCCCCCCCCCCCCCACTTCACTTCTCCCACATGTGTGTTTGTCTCCTTCCTTCTTCCCCCACCCCATTCCCTGGCAGCCTCCTGGGGCACCCCACATTGACATCCCATCCCACCTCCCCAGAGCTTCAGCAGAGGGTGGTGGTGATCACCCTTGCTCCAGTAGCCTCAGCCTCTTGCTCAGACTGGTTTTGCCAGATGAAAAGTCTCCACCACACAAACCTGCCGGTGGTCAAGGGGCATTTCTCACTGATTTTGGCAACTGAAGCACAGCCATGCTGGTAAGAGGCTTGGAGGGTTGCAGGGCACCCCAGCATGGGGCACCCAGCATCACTGCCTGGTGCTTAGGATGTTGTCAGAGAATAAAACACTCCTTCCCACTCTGAAATCAGTAAAGGCAGCTCCTGTCAGCCCCCTTCTGCCTTTCATGGCCTGGGGGAACAGTCCTGCTGCCACTGCAGGGGACCAGATGCTACAGGGCTTTGGGAGCTACCAGTGATCCCTGCTGCTTCCTCCCTCTCATGGCCATGGTCTCGGTGCCCCATCTGTCACCTCAGCACTGGCTACAGCTGCTCTCACTGCAGCCTTGCAATCACGACCAGGTGCCGTTGCATGGCAGGGACCTGCTCTGCTGCCACCAGCATGCTGCACTGACAGAAGCAAAATGCAACTGGGGAAATTGCCTGGCAGAGCCCTGGAGAGGTGAGGGCACCCGAGGGAAAGTGTGAGGGGCTCAGTGCAAGCTGGGAGAGCTCGAATCACAGCATCCCAAAATGCTGCATCCTCAGCAAGGGGCTCTGATGGAGAACCTGTTGATATGGCAACCCTGCTCCGGGGAGTGTCTGCTCGCAGGGCTACCCGTGTTTGTGAGGAGATGTGCACCGTTGGGCAGAGGCCACTCCACCCTCCTCTTCTTGTGTTTGGAAATATGAGAGTGTCCCTGACTGAAAAGCCCCCGCGTTCCACACTGCCACTGCTCACAGGCTCAGGGGAGGCACAAGGCTCCGTGTGGCACCCACCACCACCTTTTGGGGACATTCGGATGGTGTCAAAGAAATAGGTACCGAACATCACTGGACACATCAGGCATCGGTTTGATGGCTGATGGCTCCGCTGCTGGAGGGGTCTGGATGTGCAGGTGTGGGGGGACAGCCTGGTGGCACTGCCAACTCTCAGGGCTGGCTTTGGGAAAGGAGCATTTGCACTGGTGGCAGCAGACTCCGGCTCTTTAAAATCAAATGGTGCTTAGAATTAAACCTCTTTGCTGATGACTGAAGTTTGACAGCTGAGCAGCATTTCTCTGCATTTCCAAACAAATTTTGGTGGCAGCTCTGCTGCTGGCCTCCTCACCCTCAGCCTGGGTGCAGGTTCCAGACATGGTGATGCCCTCAGGGACACATGGGGAAGCTGGCTGTGACCCTGGTGAAAGGTCAGCACAGAAAGCAAGCAAGGAATTGCTATAATGTGTAATTAAATCAGACGAGGAGCAACTCCTCACTGCATGGAGCTGCGATGGGCTGCTTTAGAGCACCTCCAGAGCTACTGAGCCTTTAATCCCATCAGATAATCCCCTACCTAACCTTTCACTTCATATTCCAGAGACTTTGGTGCCACATCAATGCAGGGTGGTCTCTTCAGCAGGACCCCTGTAGTTTGGCTCCTCCAGCAATCCCTTCTCTAAGGGCCAGAGCCAGTGCTGCCACTGCTGCAGAGGTTTCTCTTCAGGCAGGGTTCCGGGGCTGCGTGCGTGACTCCCAGTGCAGCCCCAGCCTTCGCAGCAGTGCCCGAGCTGCTGCTCTCTGATGCTCTGGGCTGCGTGTGCTGCCAAGGGCTCTCCCTTCCCATGAACTTGTTTCCCGCCTCACTGTGACCTGCTGTGCCCAACATTACTCCCCGCCCCAGACGTGTTTTAACAGCTTGGGGGCACTCGAGGAACCCCAGAGATGCATCCCCTGGGCATGGGACTGCAAAACCAGCATATGTGGTCAGTGCTGCTGCAGCACATGGCAGCCCTGGTTCAGGGACTGTCAGCCCGTGCCAGAAGGCTTCTCCTAGGTGGCAAAATGAGTTTGGATGAAAAGTAGGACAGGTCTTCGCCAGCAAACCCAGCTATACGGTTGGTTGATGGACCCCGGCTCGGTTTTCCCCAGACCCCCCCTGCCCTCCCACAGGCACTGGAGCAGCTGCAGAGAAGGCGGCTCTCCCAGGGGTGAAGATGTGACCCTGTCCGGAGTCCTCCGCCTGGAGGCAGGGTGTGGGGTGAGGTGGGTGGGCAGCGAGGCCTTGGGGAGATGGAGGGGGAGATGGGGCCGCAGAGACGACCTTCAGGAGCGGTGACACTGCCAGCAGCCAGCCGTGCTGCGGGAGGCGGGTTGAGGAGGCCGTTGGGAGTGTCAGATGTCTGCGATGCCATTACACTTGTGATCCCTGTCTCCGCACCCAGTTAATTATTAACAGGGTCTGTGTTGCTGCTGAGGGGGACACAGCCGGGCTAAGGCAGCGCCATGGGCTGTGCAGCGACTGCTGCCAGAGGACAGCCTCCCACTGTAGCATGGACTCTCCGGCAGCAGCCCCCGCTGCCCGCGGCACAGCAGCGAGGCAGCCCCGGGAGCAGGGAATCCCACAGCCCACGGAGGAGCTGTGCCACCAGCCAGGGACAAACACACGTTCACAATAACGCCTCTCTTTTCTTCCCTGCAGACTTTGTGCCTTTTTTCTCTTCTCCTTCTCTCCTCCTGGCTTTGCCATATGCAGTAAGGAGTAAATAAAGAACACTGATGTGAAAACAAAAAAGGATCAACGAAAAGGCTGGGAATCCTTTCCCTGGCATCTCACTCACACCAGCCCTGGGGGTCTGGGGCTCCCTGCACGTGTGTTTTGCAGGGCTATGGGGCTGTCTGCTCTGTGCCCTGGAAGCTGCAGCTGAGAGGGACCAGAGGCAGCCAGGGAAAGCTCCAGTCAGCCCAGCTGGTGTGATGGCATAAGGATGCTACTCAAGGCCATGACAGGGACCAGAGGAAGGAAGTGACTTGGACAAGCACAAGAGGCAACTCCCACCCCAAGAAACACGTTCAAAGTACTGCTCGGGTGTTTCTCGCAGTGTTTTCCCCCAACAGGTCTCATGCAAGCCCCAGTTTGTCTTTCAGCTGCTGTTTGAGTGGCTTGGGGAAAAAGAAAAAAAGATTTCTGAATGTCAATAAAATCCCCCTTATCTCAGCTTCCTCCATCAAGGCTGCTACCCATTCTCTGCCCTCCTGCCTCCTTCATGCGATGATTTACATGGTAATAGCCCCTTTAGCCCAGGGTTAACTGAGAAATTTGCACTGGTGCCTGGCTGACGTCTTGACCTGGGGGCAGGGGGCAGGGGCAGCAGGAACCCACACTGAGAAGGCATGGGGATGGCCCTGGGCAACAAGGTGTGGGGTGTCTCAAGGCCACCCAGCGCGCTGGGATGAGGGGGAGGCTGTAGGGATGGCACGAGCCTCCCTTGGGACTGCTCAAGCTTGGCACTCAGTGCCGCTTCTTCCCTGATCTTGCCAGATGGTGACTGGTGCAGAAAGGCAGAAATGTTTAGTAGATATTTCTGTTCTGTATTTGGAATGAGGCAGGAGGATACATTCATCTCCAGATGATATTGTGGATGGAATATAAATCCTGCCATCTGTAACAATGGGGGATGTGAGGCATGATCTCCTCGAATTCTGCATTTGCAGATCATCCGGACAGCTGATGCTCAAGAGTCTAGAAGGAACTAGCTCAAGCCAATGCTACAGTTTAAAAGATCTTAGAAAAATGGGCAAATTCCAAAAGATTGGGGAAATGTCAGTGTAGTTACAGTGTTCAGAAAAATTTAAAGGCACAGCTCAGAAATCTGCATATCAACTGGTCTGGTTTATGGGGTTTTTGTGGGGTCTTTTTTTGGATGGACTTATAGGTCTGCTTGATAAAGGCAAGTGTACCAGTACAGCAAAACTGGTTTTCTTCAAAGCATTTTGCTTATGAGTACATGACATTTGGATTAACCCCCCCCCACTATTGAAGCAATTATCAGGGCACACACTAAATGGACTAAAATCTCAGCTATATCTCACTGTGTGGTGGTTACTGGGAAGACTTCAGAGGATGGAGGTGTCCTTAGCAGAATCTCTCAGGGAATCTGTTCCTGTTCCAACAGGATGTATGTTTTTATTCAGTGATCAATTTGATCATAGAAAAAGCTATGATAGTGAAGTCTGCAGGTGACTGGTAGGGATGTTAATAGCGAGCAGGAGAGGTTCCTGCTCTAGTATCTTCTAAATTGCTTGGAAAAATGTCCTTAATCCAACCAAATACATTTTAATACAGCTGCATGCAAGGGAAGGCATCTAGAAACAAGAACTGCAGCCTTTATCTCCAGGTCTGGGCTTGGAACGCTGTGACTCAGAAGAAGGCTCAGGATGATTGCAGGTAACTGCTGCTATATGAGCTCTCATTTCAACAGCATGCTGAAAGCAGCTGACACCTTTCCTGAATATCTAATAGGAGGATATCAAACAAAAGTAGGGGAACAATCTCACCTCTGTTCATGTTACTGTTTAAGTGGGTGTTATTGCCAACTTGGGTGTCCAGAATTAAAAAGGACACCAAAGTTCTGCAAAGAAAAGCCATATGTACTGTCCAGGCACCAGAAAACAAGCTCTGGTATGAGACTGGAATTGTACACGCTGCTCATCTTGCTAGAGAGAAGACTGAGAGATGCCCTGACCTCAGCAAGAAGAGTTCCTGACAGATCAGCAATCTCTGTCTCGCAGAGGAGCAACAAGATCTGAAGCCTGAAGCAGAAGTTAGAAAAATTCATCCTGGAAAGAGGGTATAGGATCCTAGCAGGAGGGCAAGAAATGCTGGAAGAGCTGACTAGAATGTAGCAGATTTACCATTTCACAACAAATTTGTGTATGTGAGACAGGTAAATCCTATTCTGGGAGGCTCCAAAGCCCTGTTGTGCACAATCTCTTCTGCACCCAGGGGTGCTTCAGTTGACCCAGGAACACCAGGACTGCCTGTCCTGGCCTTGAAATGTTCATGGCCTGCATGGCACATGGGACAGGAGGTGGCTCAGCACTGATTTTCTTTCCCTTTCTCCCTCTTTTTCCAGGATAGAGAGTCCAGGTCAGCAGGGCCAAGGCAGCTGCTCAGCACACTGGGGCCAGACACCCTGCAGAGGTACTCTGGGGTGCTGAGCCCTTGCCTGGAGGATGCGGAGCAGAGCCACCAGCAACGGCTTGGCATCCCAGACCACCTCCACAGGGCCTTCACCCCCATGGTATCACCCAACACCAGGTACCTGCCTTGTACTAAGCCGAGCCCTAAACCCATGCACATCTTGTACATGCCCCACCCAAGCACCTCTCCAGGCATCCTGCTCCTCTCTGGAAGATGGAAGTGTCTCATTTGAAAAAAACCTGTGGATCAAAAGCAATGTTTTTTCCTCACGATTTTTGGTGGTTTATTTGGTTTGGTTTGGTTTTTTTATTTTGTTTGTTTGTGTGTTTTGTGTTTTGTTTTGTTGATTTTGGTTTTTTTTTTAATTAAGAAAATATATCTATTCAGTTGAAATAAAAAAGTTTGGAAGTTTGGCATGTTATTTCTCCTGCCTCTTCTCCCATCTTTTCCCGTTAGTTGTTCCTGCTCAGGAGTGGAGCAGAAGGATGGTGGGTGTCGACTGCCTTATGACTTTTCCCTTTCTATCTGGAACAAGGCCAAACTTCCTCAACTTTGGAAAAATGACAAGAGAAAAAAAAGCAGCACTAATTCTGGTAATATGGAATGGCAAAATAAGAATAAACAGGGGTTTAAGGGTTGGGTTTCATTTCTTTTTTTTTTTTTTTTTCCCCCAAAGAAATGAAAGAGGAGAGGGAGAGGAAAATCCATGAAGAAGCAGGTGGAGAGAATGTGGATGGGCAAAAATAAGGGAAGGTGCACAGAGAGACTCACATTCTGGAAACTGAAACAAGTGAAGGGAAAGCTTTCACTGGAACCAAGCAAAACAGAAACAAGATTGAGATTTTTTCATCAAGTTGCTTTTCCATTTGTCTCTATTTGGGCAACAGCTAGATCCCCGCCAGGGGGGCACATAGGATCGCTTTGGGAAATTAACTCACCTCCTTCGCTAGAGAAATCTAGGGTCCAAGGGGTCCAGAGGACGTGTTCACCGCATTAGGGCTCTACATGAGGGTTTCTCAGTGTGCACTGGCAGGAAAATGAGTCTGTGATGAGAATAGGCAACTTAGAGAGAGAATTAGTGAGGGAATAAGCAAAATATGTCAGAACTGTCTCTATGCTGAGGCTGGAAACCAAGGGAATAGGCAGGAGGAATGAGAGGTTCTCATGCATGAAGATGGCTGAGATTTAGCTGGCATTGCAGAGGCCTGGTGGGAGGGTGTGTGACTGAGATGCCGGTGGGAAGCTGTGCAGAGGTACCGTGAAGCGGGAAGCCCAGGGAGCAGTGCCGGACTGCCAGCCCCCCCAGCAGCCATGCTGGAGAGGGGGAATTAGCAAAATCCTGGAGAGGACAGCAAAGGCAACTGCTGCCATTGCAGCTGCGGAGGGAGCCCGTTTCCACCAGGACAGAACCCTGGTGCCGATCAGAAGGCGCACGGGAGGCTCGACCGTTGTTCAGAAGAAAAGCTCATTTTTATTCATAATTAATTGCAATGCAGATCAGCGGATGCACATCTGACGGGCTTAAACCTCAAACATAGGATTGTTGAAAACTTAGTGACTCATTAATAATAGACAGGCTTGTAGGGAGAACATCATTAAGTAAATGAGTTACAGAGAGCTGTGAGAAAGTGCCATAACCTGAACCTCAGCCAGCAGCTTTTGGGGTGAAATTCAGCCTGGGCAGCAGGTTGGCTGCCGGGCTGCATGTGGCTCTTGCCTAAAGCTGGGGGACTGAAAAGGCTGGCAGGCACCAGCGGGGCTGGAAATCCCTCTCTTCAGAAAAGGCAGTTATTTACACCGCATTGTTTCCAAAACAAAAAGCTAAAAATGAAGAAAGGAGGAGCAAGACATCCTCTGACAGCAGGGATTCCCTATTTGCTAAGTTTTGTTGGAAAAGCAAGGCAGAAATCATTTCATATTTAGTCAAATATGCCACAAATGAAGCAGAAAACAATCCTCTCTGGTAGTGGCAGAGTGGTGCCAGGGAGCCTTCTGGCAGAGAGGGCAGAGACAAGACTGCACGTGCAGTGAATGTCAGCAGAGCATTGGACAGGACTGGTGAATTTGTCTGGAAAGACCGGCTTATGGAAGCATCCTTGAAACTGGAGCCCTGGGCAGTGCTGCATAGAGCCAGCCCTGCCCTAAGCTGTGGGTGCAGGCAAGGGGTGATGGGTACGGAATTATGAGCATGGGGCAACGGGCACAGAGTGGTAGGCACAGGGGCAAGAGGCTGCAGAGCAAGAGCCTGCTGGAAGGTATGCAGCAGGAACCTCACCTGAGACCGGGGAAAAACATAAACCACTTTGGAAATCACCATTTGAAAGTGATACAGGGTATTATAGTTAAGGGAATTAATCAGGAGCCTATAACAAAGACTGCTTAGCATTTAAGATATAAAAAAGAATAATAACACACAACACTGTTTGTCTTTAAACAAGTACCGGGTAATACATTTCAAACGATTCTATCCAGATGCACCACTTGAGAACCTCTCCTGATCGTGAAATTAGAAATATTTTTGCTGTAAATGCCGCAGGATGACATATAGGGAGATATTCACCTTGTGCCACTCCACACTCTTTACGACAGTCGAGTCTTACTTAAGTTTAAAGGTTGGTGCACAGAATGTCATTTACATTAAAAAAATATATTTCTGCTGCAAAGAAGGAGAAACATTTGCTATAATAGTCTTAACCCAGGAGGGTTCTTAGGCATACAGTTGGGCCGAGGCTATCTGGAAAGGGAAAACCACATTGAACTCCAAAGATCGGTTACTCCGATGATCTCTCCAAAACAGAAAAGTAATTTTTAAAAATCCCACTTTTGAGGGGTAAAACAAAAGTGTAACATAATGTAGAAAATCTGGGAGTTATTGAAAGGATAAGAAATTTCAGATGAAGCTAATTCTGTATCTGTCATTGAAAAGCCAGCTTAAGGAGGGAGATGCTTTGGTTTACATTATTTAAATGCAGCTGCAACACATGAACGCTGTTCTGTGAAACTGCCGTGTGACAGGCTGGTTCCCAACGAAAGGGAGAAAAAATGACTGTGAAATGAAGGACATTTGCTTCAGCAAATAAACTGTGAAGAGACAAGCTTAAATCTAACTTCAACAAGATCTTTAATATGCTATTTGGATGTTGTAAGGGTATGAGAATGCCCTTTGATATTAGTCCTGCTTCTAAGATATTTCACACAGTAATTGCCTACATCTTTAAGGTACAATGTATTGAAGCTATGGTGATTGCTATTTTAAATTGGGCAATGGCTCTAAAAAAGCAGAACTGAAGAGCCGGGCAAGAACCGCAGAGAGCAGAGAAGACACTTTGGAGTGAACTTTAAAAGGTCAAAATTCGGTCTAGCAGAATTACCTGTACTGGCTCTGAGCTGAGCTATGATGGCTTTGTTGCCAATTTAGATAAAATAGAAGCAATAATTAGAATGTCTAGCCTCTAGGATATAAAGCAGATCTACAGAGATTTATGAAAACAATATACTATTTGGCAATATCTGTTCCTAAATCTATGGCCAGTATTTCCTCGGGAGAGAAGTTGCTGCAGTCTGAAATTGCCTGGCTTTGGGCAGGCAGAGAAGCAAGTGCTGGAAAGGCTAAAGCCATGGTGATGAGACCCTTCCAGCACGCCCCGGGATCGCTGCCCGATGCCTGCCTGCTCTTTGCAGGCCCTGCCTCACGGCAGCGGGCAGCGAACCCCAGGTGAGCCATTCCTGGTCTTGTCTTGTGAAAGGCAGGCAGGCGTTTGGCACTGGAGTGGTGCATCATCTGAGCCTTTAGGGGGTCTCCTTCTTGTGCTCACTGGACAGATGTGGCATGCACTGCATTTCCCTACTGGTCCAGATGAAGTGGGACAGTGAGCTCCATGTCACGCTCCTGGCCCCCAAAACCTGTGCCACGCAGGACGGCAGCCTGTGCTGGCTGTGCTAAGCACAGCTAAATGCAAAACCACCGAGAGGCTGGCACAGAATGAGGACTCTTTGCAGAGCCTGCCTTGTACAAGCCCTGTCCTGCCAGTTCCACCGCAGCAAAAAGGATTAAAATAGGCTGCAGACTACTCCTTCCTTAGGAAACCCCGCAATTGCTTAAATCCGAGAGAGACAGAACGGCTGCGTGTCCTGGGGGAAGAGCCCTGCTCCAGTTCTGTGGGAGTGTGGGATACCCAAACGGGTCTGTTCTCTTCGGTCTCTGTAACCACCATAAGATACAACTGCTGTTGTCAGCATCTAAATTTGGGCCACCAAACACCAGAAGTAAGCATGCCATACATAGAGGTTCTCTTAAAAGGCTCAGCTTCAGGAGGTGCTAAGCACCAAGTCTTTCCCACAGCAAAACACATACGCAAGTGTCTTAAACAGCTTCGGAGTCCTGACATACATATATTGGATGTGTGGATGTGTCTGGTGCTCTCCTGTGTTTATGTCCCACTGCTCAGTATCTTGCAGAACTGTGTCCACGGTGATCAAGAGGAAATAGTTAATAACATCAAGCTGCAGGTTGAATGTTCTTTCCTAGTGACATGCAAAAGCTCCTGCTGAAGAGTGAAGCCATCCAGAGTTTTCAGCATCACTTTGATGGTGAGTGGTAATACGTGGAGGTGGGGAGCCTCACGTGTCCCAAATGCAGGGGGACCTCATGAGTGCTCAGCAACAACTTACTAACTTTCCAGGTCCTCCCTGGAGATGCTGCTGCACCTTCATCAATCCACTCACTAGAGAGCCTTCGGGCTGCTGCCAGGTTCTTTGTCCTGTTGTCATCGAGTTGTAAGTATGTGACAGGTAGTTCTGTCACCTGTGGGCAATGGTGGCCGGGGGCACGGCACGCAGGGAGAACTGCGGTCTGAGTGGGTGGTGGTGAGCGTAGCGATTCAAAGATAATCCACGGGTATAAAATGGCAGACAAGAAATGCATAGCTAGGAAAGAATAAAAAAACAGCATCAAAATTACAGGAAACAAGAAATAAGAAAACTCCGTGTATGTGGGGAGAGCCATGACCTACTCATTTAATCTATCAAATATATGAACACACCAGATCACCATAGAGGCCAGCAAGTGCCAAAACAACGTATACCTGTAACAATATATGCTTGAACTGTGTATTTTAAACGTCCTCCATGTGGACAGCTTTGCTCTAGCCACACTGCAGTGTTTGTGTATTAATATTTTTATTTAAAAACAAGAACAGAAGGGCAGAGGAATTAGGGAATAAAATCGAGTCCTTCAGCAACTGAAGGTTGACTCCAGGGCGGTTTTGAAGAGAACTGCTCTCATCTACCTTCAGTAATGATAATGAAGAAATTGGGGATTCTTCCACAGGAAGCAGAGGATTTATGAGAGAGCAGCTGGAGAGGCCAGGAGCAAAGGATAAACACAGAGATGGTAAAAGAGTATCTGACAAAACTCAACCTACATATTGTAAATCTGCTGGTCCAGACACAGTGTGCATGAGAATTTAAAAAGAAATCTCTGAAGACAATCTTGAAAAATAATCTTCTCTTCATTGCAGGAGTTATCTGGGCCCTGGGAGAGACCAAATGTGCATCCCATTATAAAAAAAAAAAGATTGAGAAGCTGGGACAGGAATCTGCCACCCACCTGCCTGAAGCTCTCTGGCAGGAGTCTTTCAAACAGTTTTTTTTCCTCACCTCTCTGTCTCCTCCTTCCCTGCATCATCTTGTTACTGCCTTACTGAGCTTACAGCTTCTGCCCAGGGCTCCATAAAACTCCTGGGAGCTGGGAGGCAAGGCAGCCTGCCTGCACCCCTCGTTGCTTGCCTGCATACACAGCCCTGTTTCAGTCCCTCCCGTACAGCACTAGTGGGCACATTTGCCCTCCACCTTTGCTTTTGTACATGGAGCCTTTTTTTCCAAAACCTGAAGGGAGCCACATGTCAGTGGGGAGGGAAATCTGACTCTGCATCTTATTTTCAAACTCCAGCACTTCAAATAACCCACAGCTTTTTAAAGTGCAGTCCCCGGAAAACAAGATTTTCAATAACCTCCATTCTCAGACAACCTGCTGAGCAGCCGCACATCTCTCGCCCTCACCGGGAAGCAGATGCGTTTCTCTCCTTCCCAGCTCTTTCTTGTTTTGGGGAAAGGACTAAGATGTGAGAGAACTGGTATGATGTGGGGAGTAAAAACTGGGAGAATGATTGGTATGAAATGTCTTGAGGACAGAGAGACTCCCCTTTGCCCAGGTCCTCCCAGTACACAACTCATGCCAGGGATGAATCAGAGCTGGCGAGCCGAGCACACAAAGATGTGGTAATGAGGAAGCCGACGTGGGAGGCACCTTGAGCCTTACCAGCAGCTTGTGGTTTTGGGACCTCTACAGTAATCCGAGCTGCTTTGCAATCAGTTGCTGCAAGGCGCCCAACTGCATGCTCTCTTCAACCCAGAGGGACATTCAGCAGGTGTGGAGGTGGGACTGCGCTGCCTCTAACCCACTCCTTCCCTATGTGTTACAAGTAATTTTCTTCCCTTTTTGAACAGATCATCCTCATTATGCAGCCCGCTCCTCCGTCTCCTGTGTGGCCGATCCTCTCAGAGTTGTTCTTGGAGTGCTATAACTACATCATCTTAAAAACTGAATGAAAACCCTACAGATTTAAAGAATTTGGTGTGGGCTATAACTTGGTTGATGAATCACAGACTCATATAGTACCCATGAAAATGAAACTTCAAAATTGGGAACAGTTTTTGTGATGTTACCACAAGAGACAGTACTGGAATTTGCATTTAAAGTTTCATTAAACAGAGAATGAGGTAATACCATTCAGATCAGCGTCACCAGTGGGCACCAAGCACATCCTGGGATGCATCCCAGTCCACCTGGGAACATTACAGCCATGGGCTGAATGCAACAAGACAAGACCCAGCACTGACAAACAGCAGTCTGGAACCTTGGAGAGAAAGAGGAATAGCTCAAGCAGCTGGAAAGCACCGAGATCAAGGCTAATGGGTGAGAGCCAAGCTAATACCATATATTTCTGCTGTTTAACAGCCCTGAACAGAGTTGACACCATTCAGCATGGAGGGCCAGGAAGAGTGCTGTATGGCAGCTGCTGCGGGAGCGCGTGCTGTGGTGTCACCCCTCAGCAATGATGGCAATGCTGCCAGCATGGTCCCTCACCCAGTTCTTTTGTCCCAGGCTCATCTGAGCACCCACCAGTTGTGCACCAGCCTCAGTGAAGGACCCATCTTGCATCAGGCCCTTCTCTCCTGCCTGCCCTTGGGGAGAAGGACCTGAGCAGCAGAGGTGTGGGCAGCATGTCACAGTTCTGTGTTTGAAATATGAAAATTGTCCCTCCATTTCGAGAAATATAGGCAATAAGTAAGTATTAGAAGTGATGCCAGGATTAAAGCACATGGTTATGAAAGACTGAAGGAACCAAGGTTTCATAAATTAGCAGTGTGAAGAGTCAGAGGGGATACAATCTTGCTCTATAAATACCTTCAAGGTAACAATATAAATGAAGGAAGGGAATTATTCACAGTCTCAGATGATAGCGGGACAAAGAGCCTAAAGTTAAGGAGGAAAAGCTCAGTCTGGATGTAAGGCTCGCTCAGCAGTGAGCATCTCTGGGCAGGGCACTCGGCTCCCCATGGCACTCAAGGCTGGAGCAGTGCAGCAGGCAGGGCAGCAGCAAGGAGCAGCCCATGAGCCTGCTCATCATGCACTGCTAATTGCTGCCAGATAAAAGCCGAAAGTCTGAAGCTCTGGCTCACCAACAACATGACCCCCAGCAGAGCAGAGACACACTGTGAGCTGGAGGGTTTGTGTGTTCACTGTGGTGAGCAGCTTTGCTGGTTGCCTTGGAGCAGGGTCTGTTCTCCTGTGCCATCCCAAGGAAGCAGTGGTGCATGGCTCCATGCTCTCATGAAATTCAAGTTGGGTTAGTGTCTCATTTACAGAGCAGCCTCTCCTTGAGGAGCTACCAGGGTGGGTGCTGGCCATGCAGGGTACCTCCCCACTCCATCTGGGGCAGAAGGCAGGAGGGCGATTCCAGCAAGGTCTGTCAGGCATTGCCACCCATCCCCATGGCCATGTCAGAACAGCTCCTTGGAGGGTTGTGTCCTACTATCACTTCCATAAATCCAGAGCATATTCTGGCTAGGAAGTAGGTGAGGACAAATCCAGTATCCAGTGCTGCCACACAGTGGTGAAGAAGTCATTTCATAAGCTAACACCACCCCATGGAGGATTTTTGGTTGGAGCCTGAGACAACCCTAGGTTGATCTCTGGGGACATCTGAGCAGATGCTGGCAAGAGCTTGTGGACACAGGCCCAATTTAAAGTTCTCTGGTGACCAACTCAACTCTTCCCCAATGAATACAATTCCCTGCAAGGTGCTCCCCCAAGGCATGCTTTCCTTTCCACCATTGGTGTTGGGAACATGTCCCTGATTGTATTGGTACCACCATGGGGAACATTTTGTTATTATTAATTTAAGTTTCTTCCATTTTAATTCAGCCCATAATTCCTGTTTATAGCCTCTCACCCCATCCAAACCAAACAGCTTCTCTCATTGGGCTCCACAGAGTCACAGACTCACAGCTCAACAGTTTGTTCTACTTTGGCTAAGACCCTGAAAAGTGACACTGTACCAACACAACAGGTTCATATAGCAGGTTTTTAAATGTTGGTGCTCAGATATGCAGAAAGATACCAAGGTGGATACCCAAGATATCCAGGTGCCCAATTTGCACCTCCTCGCAAGGCTCAGAGCCTCCCAGCAAGAACCTTAACTCTGCAGATATTTAGCTTAAAAACATGATCTCTTGACCATATTCTTGAGAATATACTCATCTTAGAAATGCTGAACGGGAATGAATGAAACACAGGATTCCTTTCCCCATGGTCTGAATGACTCCCCCCAAAATACTTGTGTCTTTCAAGGGTGTATCTCACTTAACTATGGTAGCTCCTGCCTGTTATGACCCTCTTGTGTTATTTATCTTTCCTCATCGATGTGTACAACACCCCCAGCTTTGGGATGATCTGCATGCACAGTGTGCTATTAATACTCCATTGGAGATCATTACTATAGAAGTTAATTAATACTCTGCCTAA
Organism: Actenoides lindsayi; assembly: GCA_025331215.1. Taxonomy (NCBI): domain Eukaryota; kingdom Metazoa; phylum Chordata; class Aves; order Coraciiformes; family Alcedinidae; genus Actenoides; species Actenoides lindsayi. Next base: position 14,378 of record WTSP01012157.1, read on the forward strand.
GTACAGGGCCTGTGGCAGCCTTCTGGAAGCTCCACAGAATCAGGAGGCTGTAGTTTACTATTGCTTGTCATTCACCTTGCTGACGTCCCACTTGCCCCATCTCACCAGTCTTGACTAACTTCTGAGATACGGAAATAGCTGAGATTTAGGTGAGCCCATCATCCATCGGCTGTGAAATTTGATCAAAAGAAATAATTATATCAGGGAAAATAATAAAGTTTTATATAATATGTATTAATAAATTAAGCTTGATGTAATATAGCTATTTAGATACTATTACATATAATAATAAAGAGGCCACACCACAGCCAAACACAGAGGAATGGGATCTCCTGGATTGCACTTGGATACTCTGTTTATACACTCCAGAGCTTCACCAGCTCTTTGGGCCCTGAAACATGCTGACAGCTCATCTGCAAGTGATTCCCCACCAAGACCTGTCAGTCCTTCTCAGAGTCACCACTTCCAAAGTCCTCGTTCCTTATTGGTAGCCATCCTTCTTTGGTTTTAGATAAATGAGTTTATTATTGCTAATGCTGGAATACACACTGTTTGCCTGCTCCTGTGTTACACGCTGCAGTCCGGATTGGTTAGGAAATGACTCTGCTGTTCATCACCTACGATGACTGGAAGGGTAGCTGTGGGGTAACAGCCGCCGCTCCTGGCAGGCAGCTCAACGGTTCATGCCAGTTGGAGGGACCTTCTTCCCCAAAGCAGGAAACTGGCAGCATGAGCGCTCACTTTCCTCCTTCACCACCCACTTGCCCTCGTCAGGCTGGCAAACACCATTTGCTGGGTTCCCTCACACCGTTGCGGGCACACAGGTTTCTCAAGACATCTTTGAAGGAGTCTGGAAGCAGAGGGTGAGTAGTGAGATGACACAGTCTGAAGATTATATGAGATTATTTGGGTTACTGAAACGAAGCTAATCACAACTAAAGCTGATTGCAGAGTGGGGGGTGATCTCACAATATTGAGTTGGTGAGTTTTAAAATGAAATTCAGTGTTTGTAGCTGCAAAATAATATGCTGGGGAAAAAAGTAACCTTAACTCTATGTATAAAATCAAGGGCCAAAAATGAGCTGTTAATGCTGTGAAAGGAGTTGTGGAGTAACTGCAGAAGACTCTCTGAAAACATTACCTCACCACTTAGCACCAGTCTAAAAAGTAAACCTAAGATTAGGAATTATTCGGAAGAGTGTAGAACAAACCAGATGCAATTGCTGTTGCTCTCTAAATGCACTTCACGTCATCTTCCTTCCCTCCCTACTTGAAGATTGTGCCAGTGTGCTGGGAGAGATACAAAAGCCTGTGCTATTGGTATAGTCACCAGACATTTGGAAAAGAAAGGCTGAACAGTGAAATGACAAAATCTGTTGACAGTATGTCCTGGGTTGGGTTCAGGTTCATTATCACCAGCAGCTGCTGGACCAGGCAGCTGGGAGGGGCTGCAGCTGGGAGGGGCCGCAGTGGGATAAAGAAGGGAGCCAGCCAAGAGGAGAGTCGCTGCCACACTGAGTTCTGCCCCTATATAAGGGGAGGGCTGGCACAGACACCTGTTTTCAACTTGGTTTGGTGTGTAGCTTTGGAGTGGCTGAAGCATGAAAAGTGTGGTGTCTTGGGCACAGGTAGAGTTTTCCCTGATTTCTATTACTTGCTTGGTCTACCATTTCATTTGTGCTATTGTTATTACTGTTGTTTTCTTCTCTCTGTGTGTTGCTTTGTTAAACTGACCTTATCTCAACCCCTGGGGTCTCACCTTTTTTCTTCCTCCTGATTCTCCTTCCCATCCCACAAGAAGGGGTGTGGAGGGTATGGTAGGGGGGAGCAGTGGGTGAGTGGCTGAGTGGTGTTTAGCTGCCAGCAGAGGTTAAACCATGACACAGTAGTAATTCAGGGTTAAAGGACAAGAATTTGCCATGAAGAGATTAGAAGGATCTTACAATTCAGAATGATTGGACAATAAGATGTCATTAAAATCAATGTGATACCTGCAAAGTGCTGTAATGAGAATACACAAATCTAATTTCAAGTACATGTGTTGATCTGTGACTTAGCTGTTACCACAAAGAGAAAAGATTTTTGAGGTTATCAAAGAGAAATGCCTGGAAATGTCATCCCAGTGTTCAGTAGAGATCAGAAAAGAAAGTAAAATAATTGAGGAAGGAATACAGACCAAACCACTGAACAGCATCAGGTCAGTATAAAACCCATGCACTGTGGGTGCTGGGTGCATCTCTGATTCCCATCTGGAAAAGCAGAGAGCAGAGCTGGAAAGAGAGGAGCAGAATATCAAGGGCATTTCAAAACCTCAAGTAGACAGGAATACAGGAGTGGCTAAACAGATGTTAAGGTCCTGAACAGTCCAGAAAAGCCAAACTGGGATTTACTGTGCAATGCCTCTTTCAAAACAAGAGATGTGCAGCATGAGCGAAGTGACCAGATGGAGGAGGTTCAACACGAAGCAGATGAGATACCCCTTCAGAGAAGAAGCAAATGAGCTGAAGAACTTTGCTGTCAGAGGATGCTGAGTGTGGTGAAGGATCACAGTATTCAAGAAGCAATTTGATCAGATTAATGAAAGAAAATTTTATCATAGTCTGTAAATTGAAAAAAAATGCTCATCTTTTCTTTATGAAAAGCCTGAGTTGTGACTGGTCTGATCAGGAATGTACCTACTGTTGTCCCCTACTTGGTCTCCATGGACTTTTGGTGCAATCCCCCGTAACTTCTTGAGACCTGAGGGCAGCAAGTTGTGAAAACACCTGTGTAAAGGATAATTAGGATTATGCATCCTGAGAAAGACAGAGCTGAGGAGATGCTGTAGAAGTGTATAAAATCAAAAATTATCTAGAGAAAGTGATCCAAGAAACTATTTCTCACTATACAGGAACTGGTAAGCTCCCAGCTGAAATGTGTGTAAAACCAACAAAAAGAAGTACTTTTCCACTATATATACAATGTATAAAAAAATTGTGGAATTCATTGCTACAAGATCCTGCAGAGTATAGATGGGCTTAGAATGGGATTAAACAAAGTCATGAAGGACAGACATGCCTGTGGCTGAGACACAGTCCTGTGGTTGCAAATTTTCTTTTGAAAGCTGAAAAGAGCTGATGTGTTACAGCTCTAGCTAATTCCTCCCTGGCCCTAGTGGCTGAATACACATTCTTAGCTTTCCATAAACTGTGTAACATTCTGCATATGTATTATAAAAAGTATTAAGTGTAAGCTTATGGTTTCTGGTGTATTCTTAGCCTTCGATGGAGAATGCAAATGCTATTTTGGGGCATACTGTGAAGAAGGCTTGTTGCCAAGACAAGCCTTTGGTGCAGACTGTCTTTCATCTCATATCAGGGCTTTCTGCATTCAAGTATTTTTCACAGTTTTTATGCCATCGACAAACTAATTATTAACAATTAAAATTTTCCTTTTTCTTTGCTACTAAAACTTTCAAAATATGCATGGCCAGGAACTGATTGCTTCGGGCTCTTTAGTCACATCTCCTCCTGTGAGCATTCCTCATTTACCATTACACTGTCAAACCTGTGTCAAAACTGTTGAGGAGCCATCCTCTGATCCATTTAATCTTTAGCATGTTTGATTGCATGTTTCTAATTTATTAAGGGGAATATTTGGTGTTAGGCAATTAGAAGTCTAGCTGTAGATGGTATTAATAGACTATTACTCTTTAGAACTGAACTTGTGAGCTATTCAAAAATATATCAAATTATCTCTGTATTTTCCATCAGCTCAATGGGGATGAGTTATATTTGCTAATTTTTGTTCTTCATCAATGTGCTGTATCAGTCATTTCATTCTTTTGCTGTGGCTAGTTGTCCAGATGAAGGGACTGCAACTGTATCATTTTAAATACTCAAACTATTAGCTTTTTATCAAATCCCTGAACTTTTCTTAGTTCCACAGCTTCTTGAAAACCAACAGTAATCATCTGGACAGCTTCCTGGCTGTCTCCTACAAGATTCTCAGATGCAAATTATCTAAGCTACTGATTTAAAAATGGTGCTATGCATTTGCCTTCCATGATCAACGAGAGTTAATTATGTCTCACCATCATTTAACATGACAATGTCATCTATCTTCTCCTCTGGAGACAGAGGATGATGATTTATAAAAAATTGTGCTTTTACAATTTCATCATTTCTAGTAATAGACCAATATTACTGTTAGGATTGTTTTCATTCCAAATACACTTACCAAAAAAAGGTTTAAAAAATTAATTATGTTAGGCATAGCTTTCTAGTTCCATCCTGACTGATTCTCCTTTTAAAAAATGATGAAGATTAGTCTGGATTTCAGGTTCTTCTATGTTGTTTGGCTTGCGATTATCTTCTGGCAATGAAAAATACTGCTCAACTCAAAATGCAATGATAATTTGAAATAAATATGAAATGGAAGAAGGCATGTAAATGAGTCAGTACTGGCGAGAGCTTTCTCCCACTTCTGATCATGGCTCTGATTTCAATTCTTCTCTAAAGTTCTCCCTACTTTATTAAAAAATTGGAAACTGGTTTGTGGAAGGGTGAGCTTAGCTGTTGGGAGGCCATGCAGAAGGGATGTGGCCCACACCAGAGTATGTCCACCCAGGAGCTAAGCAGTGGAATGGAGGCAGATGGCCATGGCTAGGAGATTCTGGGGGAGGTAGAGATGGACTGTGGCTCTCCGAGGAGAAGGGAGCCAGGCACTAGGCACCCATTCCAGACATGCCCAGCATGCAGTGCCACCCTTCATACTATGGTAAGGGGACACAGCTATTATGACTGAAATACATCTTATATTTCAGTCACTGATGCATGTAGTTGCCTTACTCAAATTCTGTTGGATATCAAACCCTAGCTCAGATGATATGTTTAAGCCTTTTGGCAAATCCATCCTGCCATCTTGCATTTTGCCTGGGCATAAAAAACAAAGACATGTCATAAAGCTTTCAATCATAAAGTTTGCAGAAGCATAAATTGTATGTGAAGGAAACAGCTCAGTCAGTTTAAATTAATATGTTCTGTTTTCCTTAACACTTATGACCTAAAGATTTTAAAATTTTGGGTAACTTCAGTGTTCAAGAAATGGAGTTTATTAGCCTCTATATAATGTTGATGGCAGACTTGGTTTCCCTTTCAGTTAAGTTTGTATATCAAATAACATTGATGTGTATCATTCTGAAGATGGTTTCAGAAATACTGCTTATGAAATTAGTAGAAATTTTGCTCCTGACTTTGATGGGCCCAAGGTTTTACCCCTAGCAATTAGCAGTCATTCTACTGTATAACTTGGCTCCCTGAAGGTCTGCAGAGCTCAGCATAATTATAACAGAGTGTGTAATCAGGTTGGCAGGACATGCAACCAGCAAGGAGAACCATGTCTCCCCCTTTAATTTTAAAATAAGATATTTCCCAAAAGGAAGGGTAAATATAAATGAATACATTTTCATTATGAATGTCTAGAATGCAAGCTAATGATTAGGATGAGTTACAGAAAAAGATTCAACAAAACATCATGTTTGAAAATATTTACATGTTCTATTTCATCTCTAATGAGGGAGAAGATGATGTGCAGTTAAGGCTGCCAGGCCATTCTATAATATGACTGGTGTATTCTCTCTAAAAGGAAGAAAATGAGAGAGAAAAGGTGGAGGAGTGATGGGGACCAAGAGCAAGCCTTGTGAGTATAGGATGGATTCAGCCTTAAATTAGAATTTTCTTTATCTTTGCAAGTATATTAGGCAACTGACATTATTTAGAAAGATATTGTCAAGGTCGTCAAGCCCCAGATTCACTTCCCTTCTCCCTTACAACTGTTTGCAAACTTGCTGATATTCTCAATACTTGTTTGCCTTCCTTCCAAATGCTCCAATGCTCTTATTTTAAACCAAACACATAAAAACACCCCCCACCCTGCAGTGTGTCTAACTCCAGCAGCCACAAGCCATCCTGTCACACTACCACCAGCTGCACAGCTGAGCAAACCCTCAGCAGTGTGTGTGTGTGCAAAGGCAGTGGGTGCAGCCTGGCCCTTCCCCTGGCCGGGGGGTATGATGCCCATACTCAATACCCAGCACAAACCCTACACCTGATTTTCAAGGAGCAGCTCCAGCAGGCTGAAATAGCTGTGCATTTGCTGGAATTCAGAAGCAACTCCAAAAAAAAACCCCCAAACCCATGTGCATGCGCACCAGGGGGTGGCGAGAAGCGTCTCAGGGAGGGAAGGGAAGCAGATGGGACATTTAATTCAGGGAACAAACTAATTTAAATCTTTCAAGGAGTTTGTTATTATTTCCAGAGTGTCAAGAATGCATTTTTCCCCTGCATATAAAATGCAACATCCATGCTCAGAAAAGCTCTAAGAAAAAAAACCCCAACAGTCTAGAATAAAGAGAAAAAGTAATCCAGAATGTTTTGATGACATCTTTTAAGAATATGATTATTTATATATTTCAGATTTATATAAATAATCATAAATGTGCAGTTGGTGTAGGTCTCTTGGGTAAAGGCAAAAGCAGGCAGATTTATAAAATGGTGTTATGTGCCAGGGTGATTGTAATGGCTCCTTCTGTCAGGTAAACACATAATTAGGATGGTTTCAAATAGATGTATTATGCACATGATTGAAGCCAATCCAGGCTGCAGTATAAATATTATGCTTTTTTTAATAAGTTTATATAATTGTATACCCATGGAGCTTCTTGTCTGATAGGCATCTATTTATGCAACACCACACTGTGGCTTTTCCACGGGTGCCATAGCAAATACTTGCTGAACATGCAGCCTGGCTGATTTTTAAACTGCAATATCTCAGCTTTCTCTCAAAATACCAATTCTGCCTCAACCCCTTTTTGCCTAATTGCTTCTTAGATTTATTGTTTAATTAAAACTGTTCTCGGGTTATACAAACAACAAATCCCATTAATGTGTGTTTTTTCCACATACAAATTATTTTCTGAGGGGTTATGTGTCTTCCACTTGGGAAAGGATTCTGTCCCTCTCAGCTGGGCTGTCATTGCCAAGCACAGCCTCGTGGTCAAAGCTGTAAGTTGAAGTTTATGATGGCAGCGTGACAAAGCTGTATCTATAGAGTCAAAGTGGCAATACTAAATGCCATTTCAAAGACTGATGCAGTCTTTAAGCCAATGCAGTAAAAACTCTTCTCTGCTTTATAGCATTTTCATACAGAGTCTCTCAGCATGTGTGGTCATGCACTAGGGAAACAGAAATAAGATGCAAATGATGAGTTGGATGAGGAGGCACCTCAGGAAGACTCCGAGGGACATCACCTCCATGGCAAGCCTTTCCTCAAAGCCTTCCTCACCTGTCAGTCTGTGGGCACACATGGGAAGGGACAGTATGGGAACATACCACAGCACTGCTCGGGTGCTCTGCAGTGTCAACTGAACTCCTCAATAACAAACTGATGTTTCTAGACTTCTTCTCCCAGGCTGGATATCTACCTCCTGGCTTCAGAGTTGAGGTCTGAGCTCCAACCCTTGTTTCTCTAGTTTGGATAATATGGAAACCTCTGCTAAAATCCCTGCAGCTGAGAAAAATCTAGCAAGACCCTAAATTTTCAGAAGCATGACTGCCTCTCACAAAAAAAAAAAAAAAGAAAAAAGTGGTGTTCAGATATAAACTTGCATTTGGTTGTTTTTATAGAAGGAACACGGAAAAAAATGAAAGCTTTTCTGCAAGGAGCATATGCTGCAGTTCCTGGAACAAGAACCCAGATCTTGTGAGGATTCTGGCTGTCTCCAGCCTTTCAATATTTAAGGGCTCTCTTCAGATTAGAGAAGCATAATAAAAGCTAATAAAGATGAAACTGGACAAATCCGGACTAGAAATGAAGATGCACATTTTTAACAGCACTAGAGTTAAACAGGTTCCAAAGGGATGTGATTGATTGCCTGAAGCTGGAGCCTGCTGAAGGCACAGTGGCGTTGCCAGCAGTTGGAGCAGGCTTGCAGGTAGGATGGAGGATGGCTGGGAGAGGGCAGCTGGGCTTAGGAAAGCTCCACATGGGAGCAGGAGGCTGGAGAGGGCAGTGGGATGGGGGGACACTATGAGCAGCAGGCTGGATGTGTAATGAACCACCTGGAGGGAAGTTTCTAGGGGCAGAGCTGTCAACTTCTGTATCACTGTGATCTTCTCCTGTTTCTCTCTCCATCCTTAGCTTGTGTCTGTTGGGTAAGGGACATTGCTACAGCCCAGCCTCTCCCCAGTGCTGTAGGCGGCCCCTTTTCTCCGCGATAGCTTCTGTGCTCACCTTCAAGTAGCTCCAGTGTGTTAGTGCCTCCAGCCTGCTGAGGAGGGAAAGGCTCAGGTTCAGCCTCTGCATCCTTCTGGGGAGTTAGGATAGAGACTCGGATAGGAACCAAAAGAGAGGATGTTTGTTACCAGGGTTGGGATGGGGGGATTTCAACTGTTGCTACTGTGAGGGCCTGCCTCCCTGCTCAGATACAGGGAAAACCAAAGGGTAGAGGTGAATTGCTCTCTAGCCCAGAGGTTCTCTCTCCTTTTGTGTCTCTGAAGCAATGTATAAGATGAAGTGTATCCCTGATTCCCCCCAGCACTGGCTGTGCTGTGCCCCGGTGGTAATGCAGAACAGCTACCTGAATTGACAGCTGCCTTACACAGCCAGCACAGAACATAGCAACCAAAGCATGCAGTGCTTTCGGTCCTACAGCTGGAAATATTGATATATGTTTTAACTTAGGGAAACGTTTTAAATTTGAAGTATGCACAAAGCAATACCCTTTACGTTAGGCTGCAATTTTACATATAATTTAGGCCAGCATAAGCTATCATTGCTGCAGAAATAAATGTCAGTTGTCCAACAGCAAAAGTGTAAAGAAGCCCTGCCATGGAAAGCAATCCTGCCTTCCCAACACTGTGGCTCTTCAGCCCAGCCCTTGCACACCTTCAGCTTGTGCTGGTGCCAGCATACACAAGGCTGCACAGGAAAAGCATTGAGATTAAAACTTGCCGAATTTTAATCCAGAACTGTCTCCTGATTTGATTCACACGGCAGCCGCTTCTGTTAATGCAATGGAAAAGGTGCCATCAGGTAGGAGTAAGATGATGTGAATGCTGCTTTTGGTGGCAGTGCCAGCTTTTTCTGGATTCAGCTGTATGTGAAGGGCAGGTCATAAAATACTGAGTGTCTCTGGCTATGCATGGAGATCCCTGATCTCTGTCATCAGGAAAAATGAGGAAAAGCTTGTCTCAAGTGGCAGCTCTGATCCGTCCCAGATGCTGGGAAAGGTGGCAGTAGATGGGAGGAAGACATGGGAGAGAATGGGCTCATCTTCTTTGCAGCTGCCTGCAGCAAATCTGCACCTGACCACAGCATCTAAAACTGGCTTGGCTCCTCTTAATTTCAGTTTCTTTTTTATCAGTTTAGATTGTCTTAGAAAATGATTTAGAGCAATATATGATGCTGCAGTGCACCACAGGCATGCCCAAGGAAATTTATTTGTATAACTTTTTTACAGATCGTGAGAGTGAGATTTTGAGTGGTAGTTTAATTTCTTGATCACAAAGAGGAATTGTTTGAAAATGTAATGGTTTTTACTTGCTTTTTAAAATCATTTGGTTACACGTCTCCTCCTGAACTCAGTTGTTCCTTTTCCACTGGGAACCAGCTGGAGGGTAGGGAAAGCAGAAACTAAGTCCATCATTTAAACCAAATAAGAATCTCATGGTCACACTATTTTCTTTCAATATCTTCTCTAAATTGGAGTTCTTACTGTAACTAAAAACACAATGTATAAATGAAAGAGAGAAAAGAAACCTCTACTCTCAAGAAGCTACCTTCCTGCTTATATCCCATGGAATGGAAAAAAAAAAAAAGCTATACTTTTCCTGGTTTTGTGAATTTTGAAGTGATATCTTAAACAGCATCAACAAAGATTTTGGGGAAAAAGGAACACAGAACTGTTCAGTCCAGATGCGTAGCCCCATGTCCTGCCATGACCAGCAGCTGTTGATGAAGGAGGTGTAAAAACTGATGGTCCTTGTGGACTGCTCTGTTCTCAGCACATTCTCAGCTTGACCTCTAATAGTCAAAGGCTGACTTGTACTCAAAACCAGAAGACAGAATACTGCTGAATGGTTTTAGTCATTAAATATGACAACACCAAATATTCTTGGTATCAGAAGAATGTAGTGGGGAGATAACATAAAAATTGTGAAAAATCTTCCAGGTATCAGCAGAGCACACTGAAGGGATGAAAGAATGAAGATTGTGGGTGAACTCCCACCCTCTTGGTCACAGGAAAATCTCACAAACTGAAACTTTACCCAAAGAAAACAAAGATTTCAGCACAGCAGGCACAGCCCTCCTTGGGAGAGAATGAGGAGACAGAACAAATCACCCGAGCCTGACGTGAGTCACATTGCTTCATGCATGACTGAAAGGTGCTCAGATACTACAGCCATGAGCCCAGGACAAGAACCTATATGAGGAAAAGTTGGCAAGTGATGTGATAAAGCTGTTAAAAAGATTTGCAGGTGGTAAAATGTGGGGTAGAGAAATAGAAGCATGGATGAGTTCAGTACCTCTGTTTTGAAGTTTGACTCGGAGGCAGTCTGAACAAAGAGAGCTTGGAGGTATGGAGAGGATGGCCAGTCCCCAGCATGGGAACTCGGCCCTGTAAGTGCTCAGCAGGGGAGTGCTTTTGGGGTGTGTGCGTGTGTGTATGTGCTGGAGGGAACAAGGGTGGGGAGAGTAGAAAGACAAAGACAAGTTCAGAGAGCTGCTGGGATGAAGGTCAGCAGAAGGGAAAAGGCAGGTGAGGCTTGGTTTAGAGAAGGACTGAGGAGAAAGCCTTGCAGCTTTCTGTAGGGGCCATGGTTCAGGTGAGAGACAGTCAGGAATGCCCAGCCGGACCATTTCATCTGCTGGACGTGCCTAACCCTTCAATTTTGGAGAAATGCCATCTTAAGATACTTTTACAAACAAACACAAATGCCACTCTGTAGTATTTTTAGAGTGGCTATTGGAACCAACTCTCCCACCCTTTGAACAGCATTGCAGAAACCCTTTATTCCCAAATTTTAACTAAGTCTCTACCATGTTTATAGCCCATTCCTCACCCACTTCATTGGTCTTACTTAAACTTGCAGACAGTTGTCTTCAAAAGTGGGACATGTTTCTCAGGAACAAGTTTCTACATCCATTGCTTTGAGTACCTTAATGGGAACAGCATTTAGAAACTGACACTGGTACTACAACCGCAAAAGCCATTGTTATGCTGATGAGTTGCACCTTTCTGCTAGAATCGTGATGGAAAGGTTAGTTAAATTTAAACAAAATTTATTCCCTGAAATTCTGACCACTTTTAACAGGAAAAGCTATAACCTCCTGATGTACAAAACAGCCCTTGCAGCTGATGTCTGAAGCCTGCACCTGTTATTCCAACAGAGGTGACCTCTGAAACAAGAAAGCCATTCTATATAAACACTGAGTTAAGTGACTTTCCCCATGTCTCCTCAAATAACACCCAAATATCTTTTCTTGTCAAAATCTTGCACTTGTCCCATAGTATACACAGTAAATCATGACAACCAGTGACTTATTTGAAGGCTGGAGCCCAAAGCAAGAGGTTTAACCAGTCACCAGCCTCTAAAATATTAAGCTATAAAATACAAATCTATTTTTACAAAAGCGGTTTTAAATGACCTGTCAGGACAACTGGTCCCTACTGGGTTAATTTTTTTTTTTTTTAAGGTTGGTAGAATGAATGAAGGGGGAAAAAAAATAAATCATTAGGGGATTCTTTCAGTTTACTTTTCTAATACATGTGTGTCCTGCACAGGGTAGCAAAATTCTGGAAAGAGTTTAAGTCCTGTTCAAGCTTATGAGTTTAAGTGTCATATATTCCTCATTCTGGCCTCTTCCCAGGTGCGAATCCTGCCCTGTGAGGATTAGTCCTGCAGACCAGAGGAGGACTGCTGCTCCATGCTGGTACGTGTCACCCTAAGTGTTTGTCACACCACGGTCACATTTTACATTGCTGCCACCTTCCCCAGGATCATGGCATTTGTGTTCTGTTCACACGGACCAGCCACTTCAATCTGGTCTCTGTGCAGAGCTTAGATGCTGAGCTTTCCACTGAGAAAATTCACTGTTGGCTGTAAGAGGACTAAGTACAATTCAGCAGCAAAATCTTGCTTTTGCCAAGTTCATGGCTGCTTGTCACACTCCAGGCCAGCTCTGGAGCTTGTAGTACTTGAACCCGGAGATCCCACCTTTCACATACGTAGCTGGGAAGGCGCCAAACCCCTCCTCTGTGCCATTACTGTAGAAGACCACAGTGTCCAAGTGCTTCTGCTTGATTTCTTTGCAGACCTTGGCTGCAGAGCAGAGCTGTGGTAACCGCGCTGTGTCTGAGGGTTCCTGCCACCCTTCCAAGGCCACTCTTGCTGTTCGCACACAAAAGGCTGAGATTATCTGATGTGTGGACAATTCTTTATTCCCATCACCTTTCCAGGACTACAGCTCTCAAACAGTGAGAATGTGGAACTCCCCAGTTATAGCACCTTGAAAATATCAGATCTGGTCTTCCAAGTGAAAATCTGTTAGACACTAATTGTGTCAGCTCATTTGGGGATATAAATGTCAATCCAATATATTTGCCCTGTTTGCCTGTTACCTGTTGCATCATGATCCTTCTCCCAGTTACACTTGCTGTTTCTGCTCTCTGAATTACTTTTTTATTTTATGTGGCTGTTGTCAGTGGGTGCTGCTGAGCACAGAATCAAGGGCAGAATCCATCCTGTGATCAGACCTGGAGTTAGTGATTCCACCAAAGAAAAGCACGAGTGTTGTAATCCTGCAAAATATGAAAAGCTGGTAAGAGGCGAAGGTCTCTGTGGGAGGAGCAGCTGTTTGGGCAGAATAATTTTGGTGCTGGGGAAGATTATTTTGGGACACTTGCCTTGCTTTAATGTGAAACATTCAGCTTTACTTTGTCTGGTACTTGGTTGTGAGCTGAAAATTTGATGTGGATTTTTATTGCAGAAAGAGGGTGTGGAAAAGTTTAGTCAGCACAAAAGTTTAACCTCGCTAACAAGGTCTATAAATTTGCTGCAAGGATAAGGCAATGCCACTCCCTTTCCTGTCTCAATGCCTATTAGGGCAAGCATTTAATCAAACCCTCTCCCATATACATGAGCTGTGTTAGAGATATTCCTCATCTTGTACTTACAACCCAACCTGAAGTTTCAAAACATAATTGTTTTTAAGGTCTCTGAACACAGTCTCCAGTATTTTCTTAGCTGCTTCATGGCTTCTTTTAAAATGCTTTCAACATATTCTGAAAACTGAATATAAAAGTACACAGGTCTAAAAATTATTATGGGGGGGTGGGGGTGGGCATGGGGAAGATGGGGTTGAAATTCATTTCCAGAAGCTCCTGTGTTTGCTGGTATGAAAGCGAGAAGGGGAGCTCTCAGCCCCCAGGCTGAAATCAACCCAGAGCTTCAATACAATATCAAAAATCACTTCTCACAAGTTGTCAGGGAAAAAAAAAGATTCTTCCCCAGAGTAAGTCCTAAGCCAAATCACTCTGCAAACCTGGGCCACGCTGGTGCTGCTGACACTGCCTAACTTGGATCTGAGTGCAAAACTGTCCCTTCCTTCCTAGGTTGCCATGATCTGAAAGCTTGTGCTTTGAATTTTCTGCCCTGGGTTGCCGTGCTCTGAAAGCTCGTGCTTTGCATTTCCACGAGGCTATAAAAGCCCGTGGGCACTGACTGGGCTTTCAAAACCGTTTGAGCCAACCTGTCCTCCGGCACATGGCACTGGGGCTGGCAGTTGATCTCATTTCACTGCTCTGCCACCAGCTCCTGTGTGACGTTAGCTAAGTCAATTAGCTTCTCTGTGCATCTGGTTTTCATCTCTAAAAGGGGGACAGTAGTAATTTCCTACCTCACAGAAATCCTGTGAGGATAAATATATTAGCTTAGGAAGTGCTCAAATACTAGTGTGATTAGTGCTCCTCTCCATCTCTTTGACAGCCTCTATTTTGCAGCCTGGAAGCCTGTGGTCTGCCAAACCATAAAGGATCAGAGCTGAAGACCACCAGAGAAACTCTTGGACTGACTGAGCACAGATGTCATTGCAATGAAAGCCAGAAAAACACAGTTTCTCAGGGATCTGACAAGTAATGGAAAGAAATATAGGAGAAGCAAACTCTGGCAAGAAACACAGCAGGGAGCAGAGACCACTCCAGTGTCAAGCTCAATATATTTTGTGTTGTTTGCTTTAACTTACATGTAGATAATATATTTTTAGTCTTTCCATTACCATTCATTTAGGGTTAGGACAGTCAGCTGACATTTCTGGGACTTGAACACATGGAGAACATGCTGCAAAGCATAATTACTCATCTGTAGGTCTGTCATTCTGAACAAGCGATTGTGTTTTGGGAAGAGTCTTCCATGAGCCAGTTGCCATGAGTACTCCAGATTTTGTCCCCTAGCAGAAGCAGGAGGTCATTTCAATTTCAGTCTTGGTGAGCAGCACTCCCAGGGCCTTCCTCAATCACATTTTATTCAGTCAGGAGCAGAAATCTTTTCCCGTAATAATGCTAAAAATATATTTACACTGCAGAAACAAATTGTCAGGAGGTGCCCTCCCCCCCCCAGTGAACTTACCTTTCTTGTTTAGTATGAGGAGATAAATGAACTATGAGAATTATTACTCATGTTTATGTACTTTGTAGGACCTCTAAGGCATCAGTCAAGAGGGGAGCTTCACTGTGCTAAGCACTGTGCAAAGCCACCATAAGAGAGGGCACGTATACTGACCAGATTAGGTCAGGCAACTGAGATGAATGATGCAGAAAGGGAAAGATTCTTGTGCCTACTCTCCAAAAGGGTACCCGAGGAACAGTAAACTTACGGATTTTGGCCAGGAAACAGAAGCAAATACCACTTTAGCATTGTGACTGCATTTTTATTACAAAACTGACTTTTATTTCTTCAATCAATTACAAGCCGTAGTAAAGCAAAATTAAGGGCAAGTTGTTATCATCACCTTAAAGATTCCCCTGTCCAGTGCTGTAGAAGAGGAAGCATCAGGGTTGTTTCTCCAAGGCTGCAGTTCCTTCAGTTGGAGAAGAACAGAAATGGGCAACGAAGACTGGTGTTTTGTTGTTGGGTTTTTTTTTTTAATTATTATTATTTGGAGCAAAACAGAGTAATCTAATAATCCTGTCTTACAGAGGAAATGAAAGAGTCTTGGGGGTAATATTGAAAAAATGGTGGGCAGTTAGAGTCATGGCCATATGGTCCTCAAGCTGTGCTGTCAAATAGATCTACAGATGGAGATGTACTATCTTACATGAGCACCAAGTTGAGCATTGCACCAGGCACTTGTGAATCAGACCTGGAGACCTGACAACACAATCGACAAATACAATAAAATCAGTTGAGAAGTCATCAGCAAGAATGCTTCCTCAAAAAAGCCCATCAAGCAGTTGGAGACAGGAAGAGCTTCTGACAGGCTCTGCAGTTTACAGATTAAATCCAGAGCATATAGCAAGTTTAGCAACACCCAAAATGAGAAGGGAAGTTGTTTTGGCAAGTCTTAAAAAAATTCAGTGTCCCAGTCTTTTGATTTTAAACCAATTTATTATGTTTAAGGCAAGCAAAACCCATCCCAGAGTATCTATACGCTGGCTATCAAGTGGCACATATGACAAGGCTATAGGTGTGTATGTTTACTCTGAAGAGAAGGATGGAAGGAAGAGCTTCCAGAAGCAGTGACTTCCGCTGAGACTTTGCTTTCCAAAAAGCTTACCGCTGAGCAGGCTGGAGCCACGAGAGCTACTGAGATGACACAGTGGGGTACTGTATATAAACCGGCGGATCAGTTTCAGGGCTTTAGGACTCTTGTATACCTCCTTCCAGAAGACAGCTCTGGTGACAACACAGCAGTGTATCCTGTATTAAGCAAACTGCTGAAGTGGAAGCCTTTGCTTTGAGGAACAATGCCCTTCAACTGCAAAGTCCTCAGACAGGTAAAGGGGCGACAAACCATCAACCCCGTATTCAGTGGAGCACAAAGCATCAGTGCCTATTGGGCTCTCACTATTCATAGACTTCCAAGTTTCTCCATCATGGAGGCATGGAGTGCACAGGGGAGTAATACAGTTTTGGGTGGTAGCTGTATGTGAAAATTCTTTGTTTCATGATTCATATGATTAATAGCTTTCACCCATGAGACAACCATTTACTTGCAAGTCTTGGCTAGAAGCTCCAGGGCATCAAAAGTTTATGAGGCAGCTCTGTGTCAGTCCCATGAATCCACATTTCTGAAGGTGTTTAGGAACTCACCTTTAGGGATCTAAAAATGTCTTTAAAATCTGTCCCATAAATTGTCCCAACAAGTCTTTGGAGTCTTCACTCAAAAGTTCTTAAGCAGTTGACAAAATTAGCAAAGGAGAAGTAAGCCACAATTCTTTTTTCTTTTATGTTGCTTCCACATAAAATGAACAGGGGTTGGGTTGACATGACCTGCCTTAAATGTGCCAACATGTCTCCTGTGTCAGATGGGGGAACTGCTCTGGTAGCTCCGTGAATCCCTGCTCTGGAGTAGGGATATCCCAGCTTCCCTGTGGTCTTGTGCTCTGGAGCATCCTGAAGCAGATCCAAATTTTCAGATGGAGAGCGGAGCCCATGGGCACTTTGGCAGTGCTCTGTGGCACTCAGCCAGCACAGCTTACTCTAAGCTCTGTGGCCTTTCTGTGTAATGCACAGAAGGGCTGTTTTGCAGCAACATTTGGAAAAATATCCCCAGAACCCAAGGCATTCAGGTGGGTTCAGCTGACATAATAAAATCCATTAGTCAGAGCCTTGGACCGCCTCAAAAGTCTTGAGATGACCAAGTCAGG